>QLSS01000017.1:446071-672565 GCA_024372645.1 Trichomalopsis sarcophagae
ATTTCTTATTGAGCGATAAGAAAATATAACATTTACGCACTCACAACGTTTATCCAAATGATGAGTTAAATCAATGAAATATTAATGAAATAATTAAATATTTGTTTGAAGTAAAAATATATTTATTAAAATCCAACTTATATTTCATTCGATTATTTAAATAATGTTATTTTTATATATTTGAATCAATTAAATATTATATCGGAATATTATAGTGATACTGCCATTTAGTTAGTTCAATTAAAATTTCATTGATCGCACCAAATTTTTTTCGTCATGTAAGCGTCAATTATTTTATATTTTATTGTAATTGCAAATAAATAAATAAATACATTGTTCTAAGCTAACATTAATTCCTGTATTCCTTCATCATTAAATGTTCCCTGCTGAAAAATATCGCGCGATTAGTCGCACGATTGAGATATAATTATAAGAGACACTTTTTTTGACATGAAAAACGGAACTAAAGTTGCCTTTCATTTCTGCAAAATTTACTTTATTCACGACTGAATTACAATAGTCATTTTATTCCCTGAAAATCGGGACTAAAGAAGCATTTTATTCCTTCATATTTTTTCCCCGCAAATAATAATAAACTCCTTATTCCCGCAAAGTACGGGAAATAAATTTTTCATTCCCGCAAAACTTTGGAAATTTTTTAAAATTTGAAAATTTAGAAAAAATGTTAAAAAATAGAAAAATTATAAAAAAATTAAAAAATTTTGAATATTTAAAAAAATTGTATTAATTTATTCAATTTAGCTGTTGTAGGTCCCACTTTTGAAAAAATAATGTGGCTACACAGTTCAGTCGTGAATATAGCACTCTATGCAACACGAGAGTAAAGTCGATTATTTCCTCGGGCAGTAAACTCTCACCCTTGTTGCATAATGTACGTATGTACATTCATACATTCGTGCTTTCACATTACACTGATGATTCGAGACCACAAAAACATGTATAACTATGGACAAAAGTTTTTTTATATATATATATATAAAGGTGAGTTATTTATTTGAAATAAAAATACATTGCATCGTGTAAAACATCATGATGGTTAAATTATAATTAAATGCGAGTTCCAACGATCAATATTTTCGTTTGTTTTTTTCCTATTTGTTGATTGCATATATATATTAGTTAATATATATGTATATACCGCATATTATACGCTTTGTAAAATTTCTTATCACTTGATCGGAGTATGGTAAATCATACAACGATAATACTTTGAATACGATCAGAATTCAACATCATCTAATAAAAATATAATAGTGCACGAATCATCGTTATGTTTTTCAGTTTAACTTGTTCTTAAAAGCTGTCCTCTGTTGGTTCCGTCGTACGATTTTGAACAATCCAAGGGTGATTCAAAACATCATCCAAAGGCAGCCTATGTTCTGGCTCCACAACGAGTAACTGCAAAAGAAAAAAAAATGCCTTTCATTATAACATCATTGACGTTCTCACTTCTCAGATTTAAAGGCTTATTTTCCACCAAATACATACCTTAGAAATAAGATCTTTCGCTCCACTGCTCAAATGGTTCGGAAATTTGTATCTGGCCTTCTTGATTTTGCAATAACTTTCGTAAAAGGTATCCGCCAAAAACGGCGGCTGGCCAACGAGCAGTTCATAGGCCAAAACACCAAGTCCCCACAAGTCTACGCTGTGATCGTAAGCTTGACCTTTCACCATTTCTGGAGACAAGTAATCGAGAGTACCGCACAGGGTGTCTCTTCGAGAAGATGCATGAACCGACCAGCCAAAGTCCGCCATCTTCAGTTCGCCGTTTAATCCGAGAAGCAGATTCTCGGGTTTTATGTCCCGATGGATGACTTTTCTTGCGTGACAGTACTTTAAGGCATCGGCTAGTTGTGAAACGTACGTGGCAGCTCTGAAACGTCGAATAATAGCGGTTAATATCTCGGTGTAAATTTGTTGTCATACGACTTAGATTATAGCTTACTTTGCCTCGTCGAAGCGACGGTTCGGCTGATTGTCCAGTTCTTTGAACAATTGGCCATTTGGCGCGTACTCCAAAATCAAGTAGACCCTCGTATCGTCGTGGAAGTATCCGTACATCCTCAAAATGTTTGGGTGTCTGAAATAGAAGTAAACGTAGTTTTAGCCATTATTGCATTTTAAACTTTATTATAAAATATCGAAAAAATATCAAGCATTACCTCAAGTGAGTTTGTATTTCGACTTCTCTGCGCACTTGATGCGCGATGTTGGCCTTGACGATTTGATCTTTGAAGAGTACTTTCATCGCGACGATGAATTTCGACCTCTTCTCTCTCACCAAGTAAACGTTGCCGTAATTGCCCTTTCCCAAAGGCCGACCGATATTGAAGTCAGTTATGACCCATCGCTTCTTCTTCTTGTCTTCGGACTTGGTTTCTTGAGGTTTGACGATTTCTTTCTTTTCTTGGCTTGTTCCAGCTGGCTTCTTCACAGGAGTCGCGTTTCTAGACTTTGGCACTGCTGACACTTTAGGCGGTGGCATGAGTTCGCTTGATTTCCTGGCACTGCTCGCTTTATTAATCGGTCTGGCGTTGTATTGCTTTTTGATAGGTGTAGTCGAGTAAGTGCTGACGGGTTTACTCCGATGTTCTTTAGGCTTTTGTGTTTGGATTTCCAGCAGTACAGTTCCAGAGCCGTTTTCTTTGCCTGTCATAATGAAGCTTGGTTTTGCGCTTGATCTGAAAGATTCCAATCACTGTGACGTCACACAATATGCTCGGGCGAGATTCGTACACCGTGAGAATGAAAATGTAACAGGACTGAGAACTGACTCGTAAAGTGTCTCGAGGTACACTGACTAGATTTTCTCTCTCTTAGTACAGCTGTTCTATGAAGTTTTTCCACCTACAGCGTCGCAATGAGTCCTGGAAAGTGGTGGGAAGGCTTGAGAGGTGGAAAATCGGTCCGCCCCAACATATCCTGATCTGGTCGATATACTACAGTGTGCAATAAATATGTATTGTTGACCTGGATTCCAGCGTCGATCGTCTAGGAATTTTCCAGACCCTTTATTAACGCTCGGTTCGAGTCTCAGTTTATTGCCGGTTTATGACTTCTTGGTCCGTTGGAACTGTTCATTGACGGATGTAGCATTTTGAGAGACGAGTTATAAGGAGAGAGGGTAGGTCCTGAATTGCAGGGATTTAAAGTTATTCCATGTCGTTGCGTTTTTTAATTCGTGGCTCGACGTGTTCCGAGTGTAAAGGGGTGTCCACCACCAAACCGTCCATAGGGGAAGTGTATAGGTAGAAAAAATTTACCCGGGAAAAATCATAGTGAAAAAATTTGCAGACCTTCTTCGGACTTTACAGCCCATAATGAGGGGAAGATAATCCGCTGAGGAAGGGTCGAGGATGAGACTGACGGTCAAGGGGCAATAATAAACTTGCTATCCATACAAAACATAGTTTACTAAATTTCTGTATAAACAACGAAATCAAAAATTGTCAAACAAAATTTTAATAAATGAAAAATGCTGATCAAAAGCCAATTTGAATGACAAAAATCGGATAAGATTGACTCAATGCTTTCACAGTACTAAAATAGGCCAAAGAAGGTCTCCAAATTTTTTCACTATGAACGGTTTGGTGGTGGACACCCAGTATGATATTGTCAGCTGCGTGCAAAGGAATTTGTCTCTCGTTCCTTTGCCGATTTTTCTGCGGATGCTGTAAAGTTCGAATTGTGCGTATATAAAAAAAAATTGTAAATAAACTGACCGAACTGTAGACACCGCCGGTAAATTTATATACTCTGAAGTAAGCTCTAAATATTCAAATTTATCGCCAAGAGGAATTTTAATACGACGCTTTGCAAATCGTTCGAAGCTACGGGAGACATCGTTCTAAGTATCGGTCATATCGTCAGTTCCAATAGCTACGTCTATAAACCTTGTATACCTGTATAACTATAGACTAGGAATGTCGCCTAGACGAAAACTACAAGCCGACACACCTACAGAGGGTATATAGAGGTGGGACAGAAAGGATCATAGAACGTCAATATAGAAGTGAGGACAAAATGAAATTTCCCGCTCAAATCGTTGAAAATCAAGCCATAACTTATCCTAAAGCGAGAACTTGCAAGCTCCATTAGCCAAAGCGTTTTGAATTTTTCAAGCCCCACACCGTCTCGGCTCAATAGCCCGGCCCCTATACGAGAAATTGAATGAACCCCCCTATACACACACGCGTCCACGATAAGAAAAGCATACTATAGCAGCGGTGCATAGAAAATATAAGCTCGCAAGCTCTCCCCCGGCTAGAGATTTCGCGCTGAGAGAGCCAAGTGTGACACGTCGCCGCGGCAAAGTGAATATTTGAAAAGCTCATTAAAAAGCATCCACGCGCGGTTCAAGCTCTTCCGCTGCTGATGTACACACACGTACAACCACGAAAGCTCGCGACGAAGCCAGTCGCCGCCGTTAGACGTCGCTGCGCGCGCGCGCGAGCGCAAAAAGCTCTCCCTTAGCTATGTCGAAGCTTTATCGCCTCGAGCGGCGACGCGACGGCGGCGACTAGTTAGTACGTGCGCCGCGACGACGCCGAGAGGATATTATGTGCCTCGCTCCTGGACTTTTCGGGATAAAGCACGAAAGCTCCGGATGAGTGAGCTTTTGATTTTTTTCGCGGTAGCTTTTTTTTTTTATACACGGGTTGTTCATTCATACAGTTCGATAACTTTTTTTTTCGCAAAGTGACAAGAGCACATCGTTAAACTTTTATTTCCAGGAGGGGACGCAAGGAGAGAGAGAGAGAGAGAGAGAGAGAAAGCGCGCGCGGCAAAAGCTCGCGGATTGCAAAAGTAGCGCAATGTTCGCCTAACTCCGCGAAATAATAGAAGAGGAAGAAAGTTTGAAAAGCGAGAGGAACGAAACGGCCAATTTGGGCTTGGACAACATGTCTGGAAAGTTTGCGGAGAGGAACTTAACGGCTTTATCGAGGATCGTCGGAGTCTTCGCCGCAGTCGGTTAGTCTCTTTGTACGTGCATTTATTCTTCGTTAGTGTCTCCTATATATTCCCTCTCCGGACACAGTATAGTGGATCTATACGAGGGAGAGAAATAAACCGAGCTAGTGTGGGGCTATAAAAATGTGAATATTGCATTGAAAATTTTCGCGCTTAGATCCCGTGACGAAGTGCCACGGAGATGGTAAAAAGGGAAAAGTTTTTCACGATAAAAAAAAATCCGGGGACAAAGGGTTAATAAAAAAT
Organism: Trichomalopsis sarcophagae; assembly: GCA_024372645.1. Lineage (NCBI taxonomy): Eukaryota > Metazoa > Arthropoda > Insecta > Hymenoptera > Pteromalidae > Trichomalopsis > Trichomalopsis sarcophagae. The sequence goes on from QLSS01000017.1 coordinate 451,313, forward strand.
ACACAAAAAGTTTGCGACCACACACACACACACATACGGTGTATGTAAGAGTGCATAAAGCGAGGACATGGATTACAGATCGCGGGGGCTGTTTATCGATGGGGTGTGCATGCAAGCATTGAGTGCTGTTATTCTAGTCACGATGCGACGTATATTTCATGCCCTATTGGAGCTTCGGATTACCATCAGTGTCCTATGCTCCGCTGCTGCAGTATAAGCGCGAAAGAACCTCTACTCGTCCCGTATACCATGTGCATATGAAGCTTGACTTGGAAATCCGACTATCAACACGGTTTCTTCGTTACAACGCTATATTATTCGATTATTTAATAAATAATACATCATTTTAATTGCTGCCTCGACAAAATGGAGGGAAGGGTAATTATTGGTTAATTTTTTAATTAAAAACGTTGCACGAAGAATGTGAGATATTCGTGCGTTCTGTGTGGCCCCCGGGGCATAATAAGATATTTGCAAAAATCGCAAGAATTATTTTATTTTAATTTTAAAATAACCTCAATACTAAATATATGCGCATTACATTAACGTGTGAATTCAAGGTGTTCCAGTATAATTAGCGGTTACTTCACGAAATATATATTTCGACCAGAATACATAGCAGGATGAGACCAGCTAATGAATGCCACTTGTTCACGTTCCGCTTGGTGTCTATTTTGTGTTTATGCTGTATGCATAAAATTTTAGGTACATTATTCCACGATTAAATTAGAGAATATTATATTATAGTTGGAAAAGAGACACAGTCCAATTGTCAAACAAATCAAAACTTAGTTGACATACACCTAAACAGATTTAAATTTTCCTTTAAAAATCTCAAAATTACTCTCCTGAAATAACTCAGTAGCACATCGAGCTGCAGCGGCAGCTTGCATACAAAGCGAATAGGAGCTTCGTTCGCGTCTCTCGAGACGCATTACCCCTAATGCAAACTTTCGTTTCATGCATACGTAAGCTAATTTTTTCTAGCACTACTTTTCATGGCAAAAAAAGCAGTTCATATAGAAATCTAGCGACTTTCCTGTCGGCGTATATGCAGTGGAAACTCATTTAAAAGTGAGATGCGCGCACTCGCGGTTCCGCGGCGAGTATGTGTATACGCAGTTCTCGAAAACAAGGCAAATATCGGCGTTATTAAGCAAATGACTCGTATAGCTTCCTTTTATTTCGGGTTGACGCAGAGTGGAGGGTGGAGGGAGCGTAGAAAGGGACGAGCGAGTTGTTATCGAGGAGATGCTATTAGGAAAAGAATAAGAAAGGGGGATATGCTGCGTTATATATGTATTGGCGTAAGTTGAGCATTGATTTTTCGGGGTGTAATGGAGTGTGGGCAGATAGTGTATTTTCGACGTGTACGAGTTTACGATAATTTAAAATTGTTCCTGATTCAAAAGATAATATGACCTCGAAGTTATGCAACATCTATGTGTGAGAGAGTTTTTTCTATATTTCGAGTACACGATGATGACATGCAATAAACATGTGCCTTAAAACTGATCTTTTATTCTTCTTTGCAGCCTGTGAGGTCTTGATTGCTGTCGATAAAATCCTCAAATTCATATGCGTATCTGACCAGAGATAAGAGCGCCAGGCATTTCATAACTATAAATGTTTTTAGAGTCTCATCCAAACTTGACGATGTTAAAATTTGGTACAACTTCGCATTTCATACATTTCTTTTTCATATGTACAATTGCATCGCACAATTTCCTAGTTGTAATGATAGCGACGCTATGGTGGTGAGAGCTGGGGTGAAAATTAAAAAAAAAAAAAAATTGTAATGGGAAAAATTACGAATTGATTTATTATGAAAGGTGAAATTTTAAGTCTTATAGAATATTAGAAAGGTATGTTACTACAAGCATCCCTTCCGCAATTATTCAATTCAACATTTTTATTTTATAAACTTTTTCACTTTAATATCTCAGTTTCAAACCTTTGCATTTAAAAACTTCACCTTCTCCATTTTTTTTTTCAAAATTTTTACCCCCACTCGTCATTAAGTTCCGCGTTAAAATACTGATGAGTGAAATAGAGAAATGCCTATGCGCCATCTACATTTCGTCGCATGAAACTATTATTCCCGCTACGTTCGGTTGGATTACAACGATCTCACTATCTGTAATTTATCACATCTGTGGCTTGCAATATTGCACGTATGAGCTATTTTCAAAAAGTATAATACACGCACACAAGCATGTAATAAATAATTCCTATAAATCGCAGAGCATCGTGCTCTAGCGTCTCCAGCTCGCTCTTCTATAATAATTACAACGATGAGAAAAAGTAATTATAAGAGTGGAAAGTTTCACTTCGAAAAATTATCATAATACATCACCCGTTTACGTTACGCATGCTTGTGGCAAAAAATCGGTCGCATCGAGTACAGCCTTTGAAACTTATTCACGAATAAAATATTCCCGGTATATATGTTTCAAAGTCGATGCGATTTGGGTTTGTTATCGATTTTTAGAATAAAATGAAGAAAAAAAATGAAAATTTCACGGTGAAAAATGGCCCGCGACGGAGCTTCACTGATCTAGAAAGATAGTTTGTCGGCACAAGCGTTTCCGCGGCTCGCCGGGAAATTCGGTGAATTTATACGGCGCAGTCGAAAAAGTCAGGGCTTAACTCGCATTTCCTCTCTCTTTTCCGCTGCAGAGATATTTCTCATAGTCGTAAATATGTATATCTATATATTTACTTGCTCTTACAAGACTCGATTCGACGCGACGGATTGGATAATACACAGGTGCCCGTTTCCATCGTCGTAGATATTTTCACTTGTGAAGAAAAATGAAAATTACGAAAGTTTACTTTCAATTATCTTGTATAACGTACGTTAGAATAAACCTATATAATGCGCAAAAGTCATTACGCGCTTTACTCCCACTACGGCATTAATTAAGGCTTAAACACTTTACGACTAGAGCAAAGATGGTCTCTCGTATATAATATCAGCGCGACTTTATAGCGCATCGATTCCCATATAATGTTCTTCGTCACCGCGTCTCTTTAAACTTCGCGAAGAACACTCGAGCGTATAGAAAATTTTAAAAACAAACATTCGACGCATATATACATATAACTTCCATACAACGAGGACATAAAAATCACGAGCTGCTCGACAGTCTCACGGCTGAAAACAAAGGGACTCGCGACAGCCGGGGCCGCGGATAAGCAGCGAGAAAAAGCGCGAAAAGAGCCGCGGACCGTTGAATACACGCTCGATATTACAACAGTGCACGGAGAGTGAAAGTCGAGAGATCGACGAGGGACGAGGAGCTTTCATCTTCTGCGGGGCAGCGCATAGCCGCAGGAGGAATAAGCTGCGGCCAAAGTAACTCCTATATAATAATAATAATGATAATAATGCTCGGCCGAGGCTTTATTGGGCCCGGCGTCGAGCCCCTCGAGTGTACTGCAAATAAAAGAGAGACCACTACTGCCGATCTACCTGTGTGTGTATAGGGGGGGGGGATTAAAAAGACGCAAGTTTCAAGAGATTACCTCACTTTTTTACTTTTGCTTTCTTCTTCTATCTCTCTCTCTCTCTCTCTCACTCTCTGCAAACTTGTGTCCCGCTGCTTTTCGGCTTATTGACTTTTCTTTGCGCGCGAGGCAGTCGATTTTTCTCGAGCGGCAGAGCTCGTTCGTTATATTTTCTCGCGTTCGACTTTTGTGGGAGCATATAACGATCATCGGAAATAAATAAGCGAGATATACATATAGATGTGGCTTTATTTATATCGATTGGAAAGAATCGTCGTTCATGTTTATTTATCATATAAATAAATGTTTTATGCGTTTCAATTTATTGCTCGCAGCATTTTTATCGCCGTAAAATCTCCAAACGAAGTTTCATTCATCTTCTTTTTCGAAGCTTTTTTTAAAACGTCGAGGCTCCTCTATACTCCCCTGAAAGATTCAAGCCGTGCGCTCACGCGCGAGAAGCATTCGGCAGCGTGTTTTATCCGCGCAACGCGAGCCAACTTGGAGCCTCGTAGATACGTTACGTCCAGGCGAACTGGCGCATAGATAGAGAGACACAGCAGTGCAGTGCAGTTCGTGCGCTTCATGAAACGGTAATACACCTACCCCCTATACATACACACAGGCGCGCGTGTGCGCGACATTACACCTCTGCCAGACTAGACGTCGTCGTCTTTCTCTCGGCTGCTTTTGTCTGTTTTTTTAAAAATATACACACGCGTACACCCTCGAAGTATATCTCTCCGAGAGATGAACATCCGACGTGTACTTTTTCAGCTACAATTCATTATGTAAGTAGTAAGAGCAGCTGAATAGTCAGATGCCTTTTCGTAGCTCGACGTGCATACGTATGAATATTTCAATTGTCTAATGGCAAACTCGGATGAAACACGACTTATGGGAGAAAATATCGCTGGTAGTAGGAATTACTACAGCGATTACGCGACCTGATGGTTTTCCAGGATTTGCATAAAGCTTCAAGAGCTGGAATCTTTTGGTACATGGTGTGGCTCTCGTTGCCGCGGCGACGACGAGCGACAAATCTAATCGACGCCGGGAAAAATCGGAAAACTTCACTTCCTCTCTCGGCTGATGCGAAGCCTTGAAAGGACAGATATTTCTCTTCGGCGACGTCATATCGAAGATATTCGCTTTTATTTCTGTGTATTACGTACATTTTTATTGCTTCATAAAAGTCAATTTTTTTTTTTTGAAATATATTGATATTATGTGCCGAGTTGTGCATCGGGAATCGCGGCGCTTTTTTAATCAAGAACTTTTCGCGCGGGTCGAGTTTGGAATTGATTTGGAAGGAAAATATTGCTGAAGCTTGCAAAAGTGTATAATATACGAAGTGAAATCTCGGAGGAAATACGGGTGCTCGTGAATTACTTTTCGATGGACTTCCGCAGGTTGATTATATAGCGAACGATTTGCCTCGAAGATCTCTTATTGAAACGACCTTCAATTTTCCGTGTATGATTGCCGCAAACGAGAAATTGTGTGGCAAATGAACCGAATTGAATTTAACATACAATTTTTTATTTATGCTGATGTTTAAATACCGTTCCGAGATTTATCAACAAGTTTAAATCATTTGATACATTTCGTTAGATAAAAAAAAATGTAAAACCTTACCATATATTCCAGAAAAGCATAAACATAAAAGAGTAGAATAACACAGGACGAATGAAGGGCTGATGAGTGTAAAGATAGACGCAAAGCCACCCCACCATGTCAGATATCACACATAAAAGCAAAATGTACGTTACAAACTGAAATAATAAAATAAAAACCAATTCTTGTTCCAGTGACCTGCGGAGTTGGCGTAGACTTCGCGTTTCACGGCCACGTTCTCGGCTATTACGTTTTGTAAGAAAAGTTCAATTTGTTCTGTAATTATAATACTCGCGCTAAAACCCTTTCTTTTCAGAGTATTATCGGCCATCAGCCTATTCCTGGAAATCGAGTGGATCATCGATATGTTCGTCCAAGTTTGCACCCGGTGAGTTATATCTTACACGAAATTCTTATCAGCATAATAAAAATAAAATCACGGGTCCGATCTTCCCCAAGCCTCGGGGGCACCTTCCCCGCCCATCTCCAAAAAGTACCTTATATCCACACCCCGAGAAACTCCCGTTTTATTTCTCTCGATCCTCCGCGAAAATCAATCACCAAAGCTCAAAACTCAGTTTTCATTGGCTCGATTATAACGCAGAAACGCTATAGAGTAGTAGGCGTGAAGCGAATGTTTAAGTGCTGAAATCGATTAACGCGAATTCAGAATTACATCGGAAGCTACTCTCTCGCCGCTCGAGAAAATCTAGTTAAGACCTCGATCACGCTTCCTTTCATCGTTATGTCCCAGGAATTGCATCGGCAGGACAGTCGCGGCATTGCTTTCCTTTCTGAGAAAGCGCTTTAAAGTCTTAAAGGTGATGTGCCACGATGAGGAATGATCGAAATGTTATGTTGTGAGAGATACATTTTCCAATAGGATAGTGGGAGAGGGCTTCAACGAGCGTAAAAATGTTCTTGTGTCTTTGGCAGGAACGAGGAGAGCTTTGGAGTCCGCTGCTGGTCGGTGACACTTGCTGCGACGAGTGGCTGGCGCAGAGGCTTGTTTTATCTGCCGGTCGCCTGTCTCCTGGCCTGGAAACCGTACCAACTCTGGCTCGCCTTTTTTGACGGTACACGACATTATTTTTTTACAGCGGCGAGAAGATAACGCCTGCACTTTTTTTCCCCCTCTATTTATGCGTTGTCCCTTTTTTATTTCATCGGGATATCTCTATGGTAGGAAATTGAGCCTATTTATGGTCAACATTTTTTAAAATAAATTACTAAAAGAAATTCGTTTCAGATTATTTCCAGTAATTTGAGCAGAAATTTTGCCCAGAAATAGAACCAATTTTCTATGAAGGGATATCTTGATACAAGATTGTTGGAAGTGTAGGATTGACGAGGGGAGTGTTGCTCGTGGATAAAGTTTAAAATAAAATTGGATTATCTCATTGACCTTGTGTATATAGATGGGACACTCTGATCATAATGAGGGCTACGTTACTATATTTATGGCGTGTACAGCCCACTGTGTACGTGCAATCATAGGGGCAAAGTAATTAACTCGAAACTAATAATTGGCTATTGATTGTGCGCAGTATAGTATACCAAAAGTTAAACTACGCGTATGAAATAATTGTGTATGCAAACACTAATTGAAATTCAAATTATTACACGTGAGCGAAATTATAAGACTAAATTGAACATTGGCTTGATAATTTATGCACGAGTCACTTTATAAAATATAGTCAGGGCATGACTGTGTGCCGCGTAAAGTATTACGACCGTGTTTATAGGTCATTAAGCGAATTAAGAGTAATTGTTATTAGTTTAATTGCAAAGTTCTATTTGGCCCTTATCCAACATTGGGTGCTTCAGAAAATTTAAATTTTCTCAGTTTTCTCTCTTTTTTACAATCTATTATCAATATTCTATAGAATAGTGAACAACATACATAACATGCGCAAATTAAAAATACATCTTATACATCAATTGCTTCACATCAAAATGTAAACATCACTACATTCAAAGCTTAAACTGCCAGGATCAGTCCATAATTCTTCGCTACAGTCATCGCATTGTGTTTCAAAACTGCGACACGCAGCGAACCTTTTCTGGCCAAATCGTAAACTTTCTTACCAAAGCTCCTTTTCTCAAAAGCAACAGGGATATCTCCAGGCAGTCTTTCTTCCGGATGATCTCGGGTTAACCTCAGCCCCGTGATCGAGCAGAAACTCAACCATTTTTGGGGATTAGTTGCTGACGGCTATGAGAAGAGGCGTCAGGTTACTCGTCGTAAGCGAGTTTGGGTCAGCCCTTTGTTGCAGGAACAGCAGCTTTTCACGGCCTCCTGTAGGGATATGCAGAGACCTCGAGATTCCTCGTCGTTCAGGTTTAGACGTGACGGTGACGTCGTTGCCAGCATGTTTTGGGACTTGGCGCGATTTTTTATTAGAGCGGCTGGATGGTAGATACTCGGTGTACTTCTTCATCCTTTGATTTAGAATTTGAATTGTATGACACAAACTGTGGATGATGCATCTCTTCACTATACAGCTTTGCTTTGGTTCCCATCGTACTGTTGATCAACGTCTGACTGTGATAGGAAGTTTACATCGTTGCATAATTTATTTTAAAGTCGTTTCTGGCTTCGAATAGTTGATTGGAATTTTTATTGAAAAGTAGCTTATTGTATAGAATTCTAATAGAAAAAAAGAGACAGAAATTTTAATATTCTTGTTTGATTCCAGCTGCGCTATTGGTAATTTTATCGGTGATACACGCAGCGATAAGTGCTCTAGATTATCGTTCGACCTGTGAATGTCAACAGGCCTCGCATTCAATGGGAGAAAGTCTTTTACACACAAATCCAGACTGCTACAATCACTTTGAAGAAGTCCTGGTATTTACGAATAATTATATCATAGTTAATTTAAACTTTTTTTTTTTTAATTTTGCAAAAATGTCGATTTCACCATCGTTTAAATCGAAGAAATAGAGAACCTTCTTATGCTTTGATTGTGATAATAATAATGAAATGCCCTGCCGCAGGTGACGGAAGTGCTGGACGACTGCGTCTCGAGTCGACCAAGTTTCGGCGGAAGTGACGGGGAATTATGACGAGAGCGACAGCCCTCTTGGGCTAGTGAAACTGACGAAGATAGCGAACCGGAGCCACAGCAGACTTGTCAAATATCAACGGTTTCCTAAAAGGTCGTGTCACTTGTTTTTGTTCGTGAAAGTTAGATCGTTCGAGCCTTAGTTTTTAAAAATTTATTTTATCAACTAAAAAGCTCGTATGAGGCTATTTTTTCGCGTATATTGCCCAAAATATCACAACTTTCTAGGCCGGGTAAGTTCTCTGGAAACCGCGCAAAGGGGTCCTAACGTCTTGATTACTAAAACTAGTCAACTTTTTTTTCGTTTCGATTATCCTTCGAAGAAACATATTTTTCATAATGAATCCTTTTTTTCAGAGAGGATCAATAGTTACACCAACTTCGACATTGGGTTTTGTGCCTATCATTGGTGTTGCTGATCAAACACGTGCCAAGTTTTAGTGTTAGTTATTCGCCAATTATAAATTTTAATTACAACAAGGGATTGTAAATTCTACAACTTCAATTTATTATAAATTTCCATATGGTACTTAACCCTTTGAAACGTCTTAAACATATTTTAACAAGATGATCACATGCAAAGCTTATAATTTTTTTTTAGATAGGCCATAAAATAGTATGAATGGAGACTACAGCTATAGATGTATGTGTTCGATAACTTTAATTTAATATATTTCAAATTTTATATTCTGAAAATAGATTTAAAAACGCATTACGTTAATTTTTCTGACGGATAAAATAATATTGTTCGCGTAATGAAGATTTTTGTAAAATAAGATATTTATATGAGAGAGGATGCTAATATAGAATAATAGCGTTGTTTGCAATATGAAATTTAAAGTAGAGATGAAAACGTTTTTACGGTAAAAAGAAAGTTATATGTAAGAAAAATGTGTATAATATATAGCTATATATACTATTTCCAATATACATATATTATAATGTATATCAATGAAGAGAAGTTGTTCGAAATGTAATTTTGTAAATAAATTGATATCTGTGACAACATCAATTTGTTTATCTTTAATATTCCTGAAGTGATTTAGATTCGAACGTCGAAAATCAGAATGGATGATTACCAAAAGGAGACAAACCGAGCAAAGAATATTCTAGTCAGAAAGGCCATATACATTGTAACAAGAAATGCTGAACATGAGTCTATTTGACGGGGATGTCCATCGTCAAGAGCTCATGGACAGTGAGGCTATTTTTATGAGATTTTTGTTGAAATGAATCTTGTGTGGGAATTGAATATGATAAGGTAAAGTACAAGACGGAGTTTCAATCTCGTTCAGAATTCGTTCAAAACGAATGTTGGAATAAAAATTATTCGTGTTTTAAAAATAGTGGAGAGATCATTTTAAAATCCTGTAGGTTTTGTATATATAAGAAAATTTCACAAAAAAATGTTTTTCTTCCCCTTTTTATTGTCTACGAGAAGTATTAAAAATATCTTTGTTTGCACAATAACCTATACGTAATAACAACGCTTAAACATATTATCGCGTTTAATTTTAAAAGAGCATGTATTAAAAACGAATTAAAATATAATTAAAGGAACGAATTAAAGGAATTAAAGGAAAGTAATTACAAGTATACAAGCATGTTGATATGAATGTACGGACATTTTATGTATGGGACAAGACTACATTAAGGTTCAAAAATAAACTGTGAAAACATTATTGTTGGCCTAACGATCGGGCCCTGGTGTGACCTTCTCTCACAAGTTGTCGCCGAGAAAACTCGGGCCCGCTAAAGCAAAGACGCTTTCCCAAGGACTACCGAAGGGACTCGAAGCAGTGCGCGCGCTCCTCTATATATCTATAGCCATACACACGCAGTCATGTGCCCGCGCGAACGCCTCCCACCACTCAACACTCTGGCCTGGCAGTCACAGCCCTTAGCTTTTCTGCACTGAAAGTGAGCCTCAAAATCCGCGGAGTACTGAAAACTCCTAGAGGGGGTCGTGGTAGTCTAGGAATGATTATAAAATCACTTCTAACCGTATTGGCCCTTACTGCGTGTTAAAAAGTGTAGACGCTGTAGAGTGAGAGAGCGATACTTTGGGTACTCTCTCTCTCTCTCTCTCTCTGGAATTGCGTTAGCCAATCACGTGCCGGTGCTAGAGAGAAAGCTGTGACTCGACTACACTGTCGCCGTAAGCGCGCTTCCTCCATGTTATAGTATTTGCTCTAAGTATTGGCCTGAAGCCACGAATCGCCTTGTCGATTCGCGCATATGAGAGCCAAATGACGGAGAAACGTTCGCTAAATTTACTAATAGGTAAAATACATTGTTAATAAAGAATAAATACGCTGCACTTGCTCTTATCCCTAGTAGCCCTCGGTTACGTCCGGAACATTTTAAGTATCTATTGCAAAAAGTTTCTTTAAACGCTTATGCATTACGTATATTAAAAATTATCAACATATCATTTGTAGGCATGTATAGTTAAGGGCATGCCACACTCCTGTTTTATCGACCTACCCACCTAAATTCAATTTCACTTTTTGGCAAAACGGTTGTTCGGAATGAATTTTCCTTTTGAGAATCGCATTCTAAGGTCATAATAATGGGCGCTCGACCGTTTTTACGCAATCATTTAAAATGATTTAATTTATTAATCAATAAATCAATAAAAATACCGGTTTGATCATTTGTATTTTAGCAATAAATTTACTTATTGGCAATTACATAGCATTACAGCAGTTGTCCGCCCTTTATTAGACCCTCAGAATACGTTTCCCGAAAGGAAAATTCATTATGAGTAGCCGTTTCGCCGAAAAGTGGAATCTAAGTTAGGGTCGATAAAACAGGACTGTGGCATATATATGCCCTTAATGGATCTAAAAAAATTTATATTCTCAATCATGAATTTATAGTTGCCAATTATTATTATTATTATACCTATAATCCTATCCATAGGATTTTATTTTGTCATGATAGATATCCATCTGTCACAATAAAATTATCAATAATTTTAAAACATGAACATCGATTATATTGATTAATAGATTGTGTAAATTAAATAATCGTATAAAATGATGTAAATAATTCATACTTCGTGCGTGTTTTAAGTAGCATTGATACCATTATTAAAACTATTCACAAATTTGTATGTATACTGAGACTTAATCAATAACAGTTTAAGCAATTTCTATATAAGTACTACAATAATCATTAGTTTTACGTTAGTATAGTATTATTAAAAAAACATTAATATATCTATTAAGTAGAAATGTTATATAAAATTAGATATGTTTTTTGTATTAAATACGTATTGTCTTTTGTATGTTAAGCGAAATCACTTTAATTCTGTCATATAAACACAAGTGCATGTTTAACACGTGATAGCTGAGAGCGTATATCAATTTTAAAGATTAATACTATGAAATGTTATTATTATAACTGTTGAATTATATTAAAAGTGTTTTCTTTCTCAATTTATATATTGTTGATACATGAACAACAGTTTTTCAAATTTTATTTCTTTCTGAAAGAAGCGTTTGTCTGCATACTTTGATGAACGTATGAAATTAAGCCGTAAAATATTTGCTTTAAAAAACATAACGCTTTATTCCTGTTTAGCGTATGTTTGTTATTCTTTTATTCAACAGTTCATGAGTTAAGTTTCACTTGAGGAATTTTTGCCTTTTTTCCAAGCAAGCAATTCGTCAAGAACAGCCATTAAGTAAGGATTGCCTCCTAGTCTTTCGACTTCTTGTCTTGCTTGCTTATCAAGATCGCTCAATATTTGTCTTGTATAAGCAAAGGATCCAAATTTATCCAATAAATTAACGCAGTATCTTTTCACCTCGACGTTTTTTGTTCTCTGTCGTAAAATATCTATTTATTTTGTTAAAGAAAAGTTGATTAAAAATTATAATAATATTGAGTAGTTTATTATTTGCGTATGTTTTGTATTGCAAAGGATACTCAAAACTTGGCCATCATCTGCATTGCTTTGTATAGCGTGAACGATCGGAAAACTGAATTTTCCCTCGGAAAGATCTTCACAATAACTCTTGTTTTCCGTATACTGAAGCGAATAATAGTGTCATTATAACAGTCTCCAATACTTGTATAACAAAATATGATAAAACTGAATGTTACCTCTTGCAAACATAAATTACAATAATCGTCCCTTATTTGGAAGTATAAACCTAAGATCCCAGCTAATGGTGTGAAGTCCTCTTTACAATCTGAGAAAAGTTGCATCAGACGAACAGCCAAGTTGAATAGTCCTCCCGTTTCTAAAAATAAAATTGTGATCAGAATTGACGCATCAGTTGCGTATTTTATGCATTTCAGTACGAGTTCGCGAAATTCGATTTGTTTCGTTTATATTCGTCCCGAAAAAAAAAACACTCTATATCGACGATTTTAAAAGTGCGAGAATCGCTGTGCACGAAATCAAGTTTTACGCCCGCATACACGCTCGCTACTTACTGCGAATAGTCATAGTCCTATATTCAGCTTCTGAAGGACAAATGAAGTTATCTCTCCAATATATTTCCATTCCTTGGCCTCGATGAAGCTCTAGAAGTTGTTCTGTGTACACTTGAGTGGCCTGCATATTAAAATAGCCTTGAGATTATTTTCTCCGAAATTTCGGCGCGACCGCGTATGAGATTAGGACAAACAAACCTCTGGATGATTGAGAGATATTACTCGTTCTAGTGCAATAAACAGTACGTAATTGGCAGCATTTATTGTACTTGCAACTCCATAGATAGAATGTGCAACTGGAATGCCTCTACGAAGTATGGAGTTGTCTTGAATGTCATCTATGCTGTAAAATAAAATTTTACATGTATTTAGATTATCTATTAAAAAGTGTTATATAATTAATGTTATATGTGAGTAAAACTTACAGTAAACTGGAATTATGCAGCATTTGTGTAATGTCTCCAACTGCCTGTAGCTTTTCTACTGGAATTTTTAACCAGTAATTGAAGGCATGGGCTAGTTTTCCTCTAATTTGTTTTCCAGGCACTTGAAGAATGTATGTGAATGGTTGCAAAAGTTTCTGAAAATTTTAAATTATCATCATTCGATTGTTATGAATATTTGTTTTAATTTAAATTTATTTTAATAGTTAAATAATTTTTTTTTTTAATTTTGATTCTAAAAATTTTTGCTTGATGTGTAAGTGTTTATGTATGCATCATATGCATATCTATATGTATATATTCTTGCGATAACACAAAAACTATAAGTGACTAATCAATCAAACATTTTCGCGGAATCGTAAGTATGGATTTTTTTTGCATCAGTATTTTTTTTAATTTTCAGTTTTGCAATTTCTTCTTCTCCATAAATTCGTAAAATTTTTGCGAAAAACTATTTTTGTGAAACCAATAAAATAAAGAAAAATCTGTTTATCTGTGATATTCAAAATTCTTTAATTATTGTTGACTTATCTACATCTTCGTTGTAACAGAATACATCAAAAATAATTATTCCATTAATTCGGCGAAATTATAAACTAAATCTAAAAATTAAAAGTCGAATAATGCACAAAATAAAATCCTAACCTCATCCTGCTCTTTGTCGCCACTTTGCGAATAAGGCACTCCGTTTTTTTCGGAATCCATGACTATATTTACGGCAGTATTCGTTACGATCTTTCCGTAATATTCTTGATTATCACAAAAATTTGACACAGCACAGCAGAATATCTCGGCAACTTGGTCTTAATTACAAATACATTGTTTACAAAAGCCGTTGATAAGTATATCACAGTTCGTTCCGGCGCACACTCGACATTTGCCAAGAAGAATCTGATTAACAGTGGCTGCGTTTGCAGAATGTCGTCTGCTGGGTGTGTTCCGTATTGACGTTATAATTCATGATGCGCGTACATATACGCTTGGATAACTCTGCGCATTGAGTGGAGCCTCGCGCAGACGGATTATAACTATAGCTATGAGCTACGACTCGGAATACACCCAGTGTCTATAAGCCAGTACCGCGCGAGCATATAGCGATTCTAAAGGTGCGGGAATTTTCAAATAATAAATTGATATGATAGCAAAAATAAAAAATTGTTTTTCCGTTTCTATTGCAAAATGTCTTATTAGATAAAATGATTGTTGGATTAGGAATTTTTTTTGACACGGTACCTCGGTAATACATATACCTGTATTTATATTTGTGTTATTAGTACTATATATTTTAATCATGTTTATAAACTTTTTAAAAAGCGCTTTTTTTCAGACCGGTCAAAAAAGGTCGCTCGAGGGCCGTTTTTTAGGTCTATCCAAAAACGCGGAAGTTGTGTATGTATTGTGAAGATATTTTTTCAAGACAAATCTACATCTACTTGTAATCAGTGTTTTGAATAATGTTTATATTTTAACTTATGAATATTTTAATAAAAATAAAATATTGAGTTTTCAATATTATTCGTTACAAAGTTTTGTCTATATTATGAAAATTATATAGAATACCAAATACAGCCTTTTGAATTTGACAAAAAAAATCCTTGAAAATGATAGTCCCTATCAAAAGTTGCGGGCAATTTAAAATAGGGCAAAATGGGGGAAAATGCCTGAAAAGCCAGAATTTTCACCTTTTTTGGTTAAAATTCCATTACTTTATTAAAGCGTTAATATTTATAGAAGCAAGCAACTTCTTGGTTTTTCATAATTCATTGTATTTGTTTAGTTTCAAGTGATTTTCTGTCATGCACTTGTTCAGTCGACTCGGACGGTAAAAGTTATTATGTAAAATTATATAGTTTAAACCAAAAGTTTTATTTTTTCGTTTTTACTTTTGCTATTGAGATAGTGTGTTCCATATCGAATAGTGCACAAGATGTAGTGATGCATTAGGGCTGAAAAGACAAAAGTTTCAGACTCATCCAAGCATAATTTTGCATCCAAGCATAAATTATGATTTCACTATTTTTGTGTAAATGAAATAAAAACAGTATTCGGAATACAGATATATTTTACAAGTATGAAAAAGGCTACAAACTTAATACATAATTTTTATAAAATATTGCATAGCAGTTATAATAATTTATCATATAAGCTTCCGAGTATAAAATTATTGTAACGAAATATAAATAACGTTGAGCTATTGACGTTTATATTTCTATTGTACATATTTACAACTTGAATATTTTAGCTCTAACAAAAATGCATATTGTAATTTTATCTATGAAATTCGTAATCGTCGAAGCCGCATAAATTTTACATTTGGAATTATATTTTGACTTAATGAATTTATCAATTAGCTCATAAGTATAACTACACGGATGACTTTGCGTTCTCTATACTATATATAAAACCTTTCACAAAGATTTAGTCATTTTGCGTATTTACAGTTTTTCACCGCTTAGATTAAGCACGTTATAATAAGAGTGATCGGGGAAACGATCGAGCTCGATGTAGTCGGTTTCGTCGAGCAGCAGTCCCTCGGCCAGGTTGACGAGTTCGGTGAAGGATGGCCTGCAAGCTGGATCCTTGTCCCAGCAGTAGTACATTATGTTGTAGAGTTCCCTTTTGCAGTGCTCCGGCCTGTCCAGTCTGTAGCCTTCTTTGATCCGTCTCATCACCTGAAAATTCGAAAAGTCGTTTCAGAACTAAATCGTTCACTCAACGAAGCTAAATAATTCACGCGCGTCATACCTCAGCGGCGGCAAGTCCAGGATAGGGCGTCGATCCGAGAGTCACGATTTCCCATATCAGAACTCCGAAGCTCCAAATGTCGGACTTGACCGAGAATATATTGTCGTACAAGCTCTCCGGGGCCATCCAGCGTATGGGCAGTCGTCCTTCCGATTTTCTCTCGTAAATTTGATTGGCCGCCACGTCTCGAGCGAAGCCGAAATCGGCGACTTTGCAAACGCGGTTGTCGTCGATCAGGACGTTTCGCGCTGCGAGGTCTCTGTGAATAACCCCTTTGGAAGCGAGATACTCCATTCCCTTCGCGACCTGAAGTGGCAAAATTAAAAATTAATGTAAGAACAATAACTTTGCGAAACTTTGACGATCAATTATCCAAATTTGATAAAATAAAATTCTGACCAGAGGTCGTGCACAAAAAGCTTACTGCGAAGGTAATGGATGAATAACCAACCTGATAAACGAAGCTAGTAAGGTCGCGAGAAGTGAGTCCGGGTCCTCCTTGATTTCGCTCCTCCCTGGACGCCCTGAGGAAGCTCTGCAGCTTACCACCGCTGACGTACTCGAGGATGACGAACATGGGCTCGCGCTCGGTGCAGCAGCCGAGTAGTCGCACTACATTAGGGTGTGGCTCGAGGCTCTTCATCACTTTGAGCTCCTGGGCCAAGTCGAGCCTCTCGCGCTCCGTGGCGTTCTCCTTCAGGGTCTTTACAGCGACGATCGTTGTGCCTGGAGTCCCGTTTATCTCGAGGGCTTCGCACTTCCAGACCTGCCCGAAGCAGCCCTCGCCGAGTATGTTGAACACCTGTGATTTGACAAGTCGATCCGGTCAGTATTTACTTTAGCTCAATGACATTGATGTCTTCTACCTTTAGCCTGTGTCTAGGGAACTCCCACTTGTCGTCTCGCTTGATACGCGCACCAGGTTTGGCTTCCTTGTCCCAGACCTCGTAACGATTGTTCGCGACCTTGGGACTCCTCCAGCGTTTCAGGTCCAGCGACGGGTCGTTCGATATGGTCGAGACGCTCACAGAAGTATGTTCCTTCTGGAAAAAAGCCGTCGTCGATCGATCAAAATAATGCAAACCTTGCTGAACACACGACTGTTGGAATACGCACGTTCTGCTCTTTGGACTTCCTGCTGGCGCAGATGCGTTTCCTCAGCGACCAGACGCCCATTCCAAGACCGAACACCAGAGCGCAAACCGCGGCTATGGGCACGAGGGTCATGGTGATGTCCTGACTTGGTGGTGCCTCGCTCGGCTCGACTTTCGAGCTGAGGGCCGGAGTCTCGAGATCGTTAGCGGCATCGTCGCGACGGTCGTCCAAGCTCGTGCTGGTACCTGGACTCGAACTAGCGGACTCGGGTTTGAGTCGAGTTCGACTCGGCGGCTGCTGTGGCTGGGACTGACTGGAGGATGCTGGTATCGTCAGAGATGGGAGACGCAGAATCGGTGGTCGGATCAGACCTCCGTTGCCCGGTTGGTTCGAGAACGGCGACCTGGAAAGTTTGGATTGTTAGTCGTTTGCTGCTCGACTAGGTCGATTTTATGGCGTCGTTTGCGCTGGGATAGATTGATTTTGCGAGAAAGCGCTTGACTGGATTCTCTTACATTGTTTTGCTGGAAGCTTGCGCAACTCGCTCTAAAGACTCTCAGTTTTGAGGGAACTTATAATGCCCTACTAAGAGTAGAATAGAGCGATAAATTACAACGTTATAATTATAAACTTTTTAGCGTGATTTAAGCTTGGAAACAGTTACGCAACTCAACAATTTTCAAAAAAAAAAATTTAACAACAGATAAATTAATTGGTAAAATCGTAGTTAACTATACGAATATATAAATCCTTATTATATACCTCGTCGGTCCCGTTTTAGAACCTGCGGCTCTCTGAATATTCACGTAGACTTCCGCTTTGGCTGGTACAATACCATTAGAAACTGTGACGTACAGCGACATGTGCTGTCCTCCCTGCAAGAAGATCAAAGGATAAGTTCGGAATAATTAACCTGCCGACTTTTACTACAACTAGATTATCGTCGGTTCGTCGTAAGCTTTGAGTTAAAATGACAATTAACTAATGCTCGATTTTAATTGTAAGTAATAGTTTTAATTAACGCACGATAAAACCTGCATATCTTATCATCCGAATAAATCAAACGAATATAATATCGACTTTCAAATACCAAAGCCTTCGAGAATTTATGATCAGAAAGTTACTCAATCGCGACACACGCTGCATTCGCGCGAATCGATTTTCAAGGCTAATAAAACTCCGACATTATTATACTTCCAACAATCGAACGACTATACAATCTGGGGCCACACGAGCCTCGTGGATTACGTGACCGGTATATACTCAGCCCGAAAATTTCCTCAGCCGAAAGTCAATTATGTATCGAGAGAGACGTAAAAAAAAAAAAGAAAGCTCCGATCGGAAGCGGAGAAAGCGTGAACAGCAGGACTTTCTTACCCGTCCTTTGAGCGTCTCGTTCAGGTAGATGACCCCGGTGGTACTGTTGATGGCAAAGGGTAGCGGTCTCTGAGGTTCCGCGTTGCCATTGTAATTCAGAGTACTCGGCTCAAGGCCGTAGATCAGCTCGCCCTGGTCGTTATCCTCGGCTCGGACGCGTTCCACCACGTAGCCCACCGGGTCGGTTTCTTTCAATACCCAGTTGCGATTCAGGTAGACGGTGGGCGGTGTGTTATCGCTCAGTTGACAGTCTGGAAGACGGTCGGTATTATTGTTATGTGTCGTTGCAAGGCTGCTGCAGCTTTTGCATTTAAGTGGGGTGTAAATAAACGGTAAAACCTGTTAGGCTACTTCGTTACTCTAAATAGCATAGCTCTTTCTCTCTCTCTCTTGAGCACAGCTGGAATTTATTTATTCAAAGCTCGCTCTCTTTGTATATTGTCATGCGAAACTGACGAAACGCGTTTCAAAAATTTTCTCGTTGGTTTTTTCCTTCGAGTATACGCGAGCATAAACACGCGATTCGGCCTTGATACGCATCTCCGCTCTTCCTGCTCTTCGAGCTCAGCTGCTCAGACAATTAGACTATGACCGCGCGCAGCGCAGTGCGGAGAGTCGAGAAAACGCGCGGAGTTGGCTATTCCTTGTAATTATTCGTTGGAATGAAGTTTTTTTTTTCCGAAGTAAATTTTGAGAAAATGCTGCGATGGGTGAAAACGAAAAGTAGGAAAAGCCGATGTGCGCGAGCGGCTCTAGTGCTACATCCGCGAGAAAAATCGTATTGCACTAACGGAGGCATCGCGCGGAGAAAGTGGGACAATGAAAGTGCGACCAAACGGACATCGAACAGTATACGAACATCCGCTCGGACGTAGTCGTTCTTTTTTCCTCCTTTTCGTCGCCCTCTCTACGTCTTTGAATTTTCTGCAATTTCAAATCGAACACTGATTTAATATTGTATCCAACTACGTAGATAAGCGATTTCAATTTGCGGAATGCAATAATATAAAAGCGCTCGTTAAAATTATTAAATTAGCATAGATTACGCTTCACCGTTAGCCGCAACTTATACATCGGAGAAAAAAATAACTAGTGCCAAGTGTGCGCGTCGGTTTATAATCGAGTTGAAAAATCCGCAGATAAATATCAAATTAAATCTAATGCCGGAGTGTGTTTTCCATGCATCGCAAAGTTTGTTTCTCAACGGATTATCGTTTCAATTGGCATGACTGATGATTTATAAGGAGATGTACGTGAGTTACAGTTACGCACGTGTACAGCTTTCTACAGTTATATTTCGACGATCGTGTAAGACTATTATACGTTTTCGTATCCAACTCGCAATGATTCTTCGACTCTACAATCTTCGCGTGATATTTTTTAAGTGAACAACCATTTATTTAAAACGATATCGCGATCGCGACGAGAAAATTAATCAAACGAAATGTCTTTTAATTTAGAAACATCAATCAACGCCTTTAAAAATATTCGATCATATTTTCGAGTCGTGATCGTAGGCGATTAGCTGGTCTCGCTCATCGAGAGCCGGTGCACAGGCAATCAAAGAGAAAGTAGTCGACCTTTGGGATTCCCAAGTGCATATTGCAGACTGCGGTTAGTCGTGTTCGTACACGGTACATTTTTGAAAATCTACGTTTCTCAACAGCAACTGCACACAATGAAACGAGTTTCACATTTTATACAGCGTAATTTGTTCATTCGATCGTTATCGTCTCGTTGTTTGCAAGGCAAATTCGAATCTCGAGGCTGGATTTCAGTGGACTGTACGGAAATGAGAAAAAAAAAAGATAAATAAAAACAGCGGGTGTGCGCGGGCTAGCCAGCGGGAACCGGATTTTTATTTACCTTTGCTAGATTTTAAGTGAAAGCGTTTCCAACAGATTAAGTATTTTCTCGGAAGGATAACGATCTGCCCACTCTCTGATGTAAAAGTAAATCAGTTATATGTACGGAACAACGCTGCGCTTTTTTCATAAGCTTTTCGTCGAATCCTATAACAATATATTAAATTAATATTTGCATAATTTCGCTAAATACTTCGTCGTAAGGTATTTTATCTTATACTTTGAATAACACAGTCTATATAGGCGTAGAGTAGAATAGACGAGGCTGTTTAGCAATCGCTATTTCGTCTCGTTTAAAATAGAGAATTCTTCGAACTATAGCCGCGGAGGTTTTACGGATATTCCATCGGGAAGATTACTCAACGCGTTTCAAAACTGTTCGCGCCAAACGACCGTCGTGTTTTGTCCCCCGTAAAAATTCTGAATACAATATTAATGAGCTGTGAATAAAGGAAACGCTAATAATCCTACTTTAATACGGTTTAATAAACGTTCATTTGTCAATTTCAATTACTGTATGCATAATTGATTTAATAATAAGAATTTATTTTCCTTAACAAACCTTCGCATATTCGAATTTGTATACACGCATAAAAATGTCATTGATTCAATAGGATTTTCCTTTTGGGTCTTGAATTAATTCCTCTTGGCCTGAGAGGACATTACCTTTATCTAATGAAAATCCCTAACTCAAGTATACAAGTGCATCCGGCAGTCGACCATATCATTCCCAAGAAAGTCCTCCTCTCAACCTCCGCAAGCCACGGATTCCACACTCGATCAACGTTGACCATCTCAAGGCCGTGACGTCATTCGCCTCATACCCGAGAAGATGCCCACATCATCGTCCAAGTAACTTTCCGGGAAGAGGACCAAGAAAGCGAGACCGTCGATTTAAAGATGTCGTCGTCGTGGAGAGGAATAGACGTTATTATTATAAAAAAAAAAAATACACGCGCGTATATTCTCCGGCTCGAGAAAGAGAAAGAGAGTTATGGTTATCTCGTTTTTTTTTCTGGGCGCGCGGGAGCGAGGAGCTGTGGCGATCGCCAGTAAGAGAGAACTTTCACTTTACTGAGGCCGCATAGCCACAGTTACATGTACACCTTTGTAGGTGTGTATCTGCATGTGTGCGCCGTACACGGATCTCTTAAATATTCCTCGAAACCCGACGACGACGACGACGACGTCGAGACTCTCTTCACTTTCATGCGCGCACCGGCGGGCGAACCCTTTCTTTTTCCTTCTTTTTAAACGGCAGAATATACGTAAAAGCTTTACGTAAACTGTCATAACTCGCGCGTGTATAGGAGGAAGGTGTATAAGAGTTTCTTTCCCTTGAACTCCGTGACGTCTTTCTCCACCTCGACGGTCCGCGACGGAGTAGGTGTTATAATATGAGATCCGAGTTGTTTTTTTATAAAGTCCGAATCGAGAGCGCGTAATGATTGTTCTGACTCTCGGGAGAAAGTGAGATCTCGACGACAGCGCGAGCGAGGGTTTCTAATTATTTGCCGTTATGCGCAGACATCAAGAATTTTAATTTATTCTTTGTTGATCGCTCGTGGACTGACAAAAGGTAAGGGTTTGTCTAATCGAATAGTACGCGTTATAAAATATATATTTGTAGTTTGATCGTCGAAGATACGTAGGAATGTGTTTGCGTTTGTGCGGTGTGGTCCAACCGGACTTGCTTACGACTCGACGCTTACGTCTGCGTTATAACTGTCGTTTTCAAAAAATTTGTATTCAGGAATTTTTTTGTGTAACAGATGTACGCGTGATACGATTTTAGTAGTCGTCCTGTATTTTACGCGAGGTACTTTTGCGCAGAATATTCAGTTATCTGATTATAATGTACAACGGTGTGTAAGAGATTATTTTTACGTTTACGAAACTTTTCAAATAATCGTTAAGGCCATTACGATGTTGAGTGTTAAACTCATTAAATGATTAGTTTTATCTTGATTGTGCTCGGTATTTCAGTTCAGCTCGTTAGTATCAATGAATTTGGAATTTAGTGTGTGTATTTTTATTTTGAAAATCTTATAGTATTTTCTGATATGATTCGAATACGAGTTGGACAATTATCTTAATCGATTTATCAAAAAAACTTGTATTTATATCAAATAATCAAAAATATCACATTTCAAGTTTAATAAAACTTATGTAATATAATTTTTTCTAATTAGAGCAATATTTGCTCGTGTGTTTTGCGGACTAACTAACCAATCGTACATCGATAAATGAAGGCTGTCACTTCTTCCAAGCATAAAATATGATCAAAGGTATAGAATTAAAATAATTTTGCTTTTAAAATCTCTCAAATAATTTTAAATGCAAGTCACACCACATAAATTCAGTAGTCAAAACAGCTAACTTCCAGCGAAATTCCAAAGCCTGCGACACTGGTATCGAAGACACAGGCCCACAGCAAAAAATACCAAGCCTACAACCACTGCAACTCAATTCAATTTTAATCGAAAAATAAAACGATTGACAATCCTGCAGGGCGTGCTAAAGCGCCAACAATAATCAAATCAAAAGTACCGCAACACGCCGATGTCGCGATCGTCTCCGCATCCCATAATTACCCCCTTTTCCTCGATCTTTCTTCTCTTCGGTCCAACAAGCCTTATAAACCCCAAGAGGGTCACGAGACGTCTAGCTCAGAAAAGCGACACATCGCAAAAAGCCCAGCGCCGCACATCCGATCTCCACGTATAATTCAATTCGAAGCTTCCCTACGGAGCAGGTGCAGCATTTTTCCGTTAGCCACGAGGAGGTCGAGTCGTCGCAGTGCCATAGCCTCCTTTTGTTTATTTATTTATCCACTTTTCTTTGCGCGGCCAGCGCTAAGCACACACAGAGCTGTCTCGTCAAAGGAATATAAGCCGAAGAGAAATGCCTGACACGTCGACAAGACGCGGAGGGAGACAAGACACGTTATGTGCACATACACTGCGCACACACACACACACACACGTCGCGGAAAAAGGCTATCTCGTGGTGAAGGTTGCGGACTCTCTGCACGACTTTTCTTGCGCGCTGTCTGCTGACCCGATTTTCCAAAGCTATAGCTATATAGACTCGGCGCACTCTGGTCTAGGCTTCGTTTCTCGGCTACGCGTCTTGGACGCTTCTTCTTCCTTGAGGCAATTATACGTTTCGCGAGAAACAATATATATATATATATATATATGGACGCGCGGTTCCATAAACGGCATTCGATTCGAATTTTTTGTGTGAACGGGAAGTTGTTTGTTTTAGACGGACTACAGCTTGGAATGTGCTGAGGCTTCTTACGAAGTGCATACTGTAATTGTGATGCAACTCTTTTGCTTCTATTGGAATTTTTGTGGAAATGAAAATTGAGAAAAGTAAGCGTAAACTGATACAGTATACGAACGCCGTAAGACGAGGCATGTGATCTTATGGTTAAGTACCGGGAGTTGGACCAAAGCCTATAGAACAACGTGACTCATGGTTTTTATGGCGGCGAGATCGAAACCGAATTTAAGCATTTGCATATACGCCAGTCATCTTAAGGCTGAGTTTCAAACGAAATATCGCAATTTCGTTTTCCTCCGTCGCCAAAATACGATGCAAAATACGCTGTGGAGTGATTGTGAGCCATGTATCGTAACTTTATTTTCTAAGACAATTTTTTTATTAGGCTCAGTAAATGAATATATTTGTACTAATAGTTTGATTACTTGACATGAATCACACCTTTTAGTTATTTCACGAAAAAAGTGACCTTGGAATTTCTCAACTATTTATGATTGAAAACTCGATTTACCCATGTCTATTTGCATTTAGAATTTTTGTTTTTAAACCTACATAGTTAGCGAGAAATCAATTTTTTTTTAAATCAAGTTAATTAAAGAAATGCTAACCAAATTCGGGACATATTTTGTAAATTTTGTCGTCCTTATACATCTTAGTTTTTTATGTTTTCGACTACTCATAGAATCAATAAAATCAGTACAGTAAACGTGTAAAAAAAAAAATTAAAATAAAACCTTATTGTCTCGATTTGCACAGATTCATTTCTTCGATCAGTGTTTCAGCAGTTAAATTTCTGTGATTGGTATTATCAGAAACAATTGAAACAAACTCCAGAATCTTTTTACAATAACTAAAAAATTGTTCACCTATTTTCGAAATTCCGTTAAGAGAACGTATAAACATAATACCATAACCGCACGCGATCCCGCATTCGAACGGTAACCGATTTCATTTAAACAGTCGAAGAATGTTAATACAGTTGCATTCGCTCTATACCCAGACACTTCAGTTATTTCTATTAAAACGAAAATATATGCCAGGCAATCTCATTACCCAGCCGATCTCTCCCAATACCGCCTCAAACGGCCGATCGTAAAATCGGTTAGCTTGCCGATCTCCCCGACTTCCGAGCCGCAGCTAGAAAAGAATCCAGCCGATTGTACACAATCTTCTTGCGGCTGTGTGCAAGTGTAATTAGAATCTCTCGCTGCGTGTTTTAGCGCAACAGCAAAGAGAAAGAGAGACCTACCTACGGCTCCCAGAAGGAAAGTAGCCGCCGCAAGAGCGACGATCGTCGAGAGAGTCATCGCCGAGCGCCGCGACATCAACAAATTCGACGGCGGCGGCACACTTTGCCGATTCTACGGCGATGATAGTCCCTCGCATCTGACGAGGCTCCTTCTAAAACTCGGCTCCTCCATAAAACGACGTGTCTTGCGCGCAGAAGCGTTTTCTCTTTCGGACGGACGAAAATCGACTACTGCACACACACACACACACATGCACACACACTGCACCGCACTTTCTTCGAAATGTTCCCGACCTTTCTATTTTAAAGCGTCACTCGTCCTGTGTGAGTCGCCAGTCGAAGCATTATTTCTGCACACGACGAAATCACACACACACACACACACACACACACACACACGTGGTTTTTCTTTTTAACACACGAGTCGAGGTCAAAGTCCGCGAGAGTCAGGTGCGAGTACAATATCCTCGGCGTCGAGCTCACCGAGTGATCCGATTTTTCGTCTCGGCTCGCGGCGACTCTTCCGCGCTCGGCAGCATGATTTTCGCTCTTTTTCCCCGACTCAAGATTTTGCTCGTCCTCCACAGCCGGTCGATGCGATCGTTATGCGCGAGGAAAATCGGTAGCGGATAGGTTCTCTCGGGAAAATCGTAGGCGGTGTCTTTTGTCGATCGTAACTAACACGCGAGAAAGCCGTACACGGGCGACAGCAACGGCGGTCCGATCGCAACTACCTTTCTCGATCGGCCTGCTCCTTTTGCCGTGGACGCCATCTCTCTCGCCGCGATTCTCGTGGTGGGGCCTGACGGCTCTGATATATATATATATATCGGTATACTCGCTGTGGAGAAAGAGCTGCGCGGCTCTCGCGGTTATAGGAGCTAGGCCGCCGCCGGGAAGGTGTATGTGTGTGTGTGTATGTGTAATACCTGGGGAGAGAGGTATAGGTTGGGTGCAGTGGATGTGTATGCGGTATACCGTGATGGAGAACGCGCTCACTTTCGCGTTGCAGAGGTGTATATAGGCACTTTTGCACGGCCGGGAGGTGAACGTCTCTATTATTGACCGTGAATCTAATATTTGATCGGGATTTGAATGCTTTGTTTTAGTTTACTGGCAGTTTTGTGGCTGAGACTTTGGTTTTTGGAATTTTTTTGAAATCTATTATAGGAAGGTTAATTGGTAGCTTTCAAAGAATTTTGAAATGAATAAAAATTTGAATTTTCATATTTTTTTGTAAATATATTATTAAAACGTGTAAACCAGAATGCGCACCTAATAGAGTCTTATATTTAAGAATTCGATTTGCATTCCGGTCGGATCTAGAAATACACTTAAAAAAGGCAGCTATAACGCCTCTTTCCATTTGCATAAATTTATTATTATGAGAATTTTTCCAAATTTGCATCCCAATTGGATCCGTAAACTCTTCGCCGTTCGCGAAAATATTCCCAAACAAGTATGCAAAAATTTCGGAATAATTTTCAATTAAACTATAATTTTGTTACAATAAAAAATTTAACGTTCATTTGTATCGGATACAAAGTCATTATTTCGCATCGCTCAAACATCGCTATGTTCTGATGTGCGAAAGAAAAAGATGAAAAAGAAAGAAAACACGTGCGCCAAGGCAATGTCAAAGATATACCATGAAACGAAGCTATATATAGACAGAAGTGAACGATGAACCGCTAACGCGGTAAGCGCGTGTATTTACTTTATATATAAAGGGAGTGTACCGTATAGCAAAAGTCGTCAGTTCGTCGTGAGCTAGTTTCAACGCCAGGTCAAAGAAAAGAAGCTTACATGTGCGGTTTTAGAATGCATTGAATGGACCCGCAATTTTTGAGATTGAATATTTTCACTATGTCCAAGTAAGCGAGAATTTTTTGTTTGAAAAAAAAACACACGGAATTCGTAAACTGACGCAAAGTTTATGTTTTACAGATTCGGCTCACCCGATCACGATAGCATTTGGTTCGAGGATAAATCCTTACGACACCCAAACGGAGCACACTTTGATAATCTTCGAAATGAAATCAAGTCGTGGAGGGAACACGTATTGTCAAGTGGCACTTATCCTTGCTTCACATCTTGGGTAAGTAAAATTTAAAAAATAAGCAAAATTTCATAAACAGAGTTGACATATAATTTGTTTTATTTTTCAGACAGATTCCGAAGAAGATATCGGTTCAATGATTGAAGTTTCGGATCTCGAGTCAGAAGCGCAAGATGAAGCAGACGATGTTCAGAATTATTACACGAATAACAAAAGTCGAATGGAAACTTTGTGGAAACTCTACCGGAATATTGGAGAAACCATCGAAGACATGAAAATCCGACTAACCCAGCCATCGTTGAAAAATAAAAGTTTTACGTGCAGTGAACATAATAATTCGCAAAATAAGTATATCAAAACGGAATCTGAATCCAGCGATTGTGAAAAAGAAAACGAGAGCACCGACTCGACTATTACGGTAGAACAGGAGCCTGATGAAATTTTAATAAAATCAGAAAGTGAAAAGAGTGAATACCACGATAACGATCTTAGCAATTCAAATACTTTCGATGACGTTCTGGACATTCAACTTCGCGAATCGAACGAAAATATCCAACTATCAGATATCCACGACGATATCGATACTCAAGACTGGCCATCCGAATCTTCGATCCATCGGCACAACTCACGAAATTCTGAGTCACGCGTCGATCCGACGCCTAACTGTACATACGACGTTCCGCGTCTGAAACAAATCACGAAGGAGGAACTTATTTTCGAGAAAAAAACTACCTCGAGGAAAAAACGCACCGCAGTGGTTGACGTCAAGAAAGAAGAATCCGCAGGCGGCAGTGGAAAAAAGAGCAGAGAACCGATTATTGTTGACATGTATGGTATTCGAACTATCAGTTACAACGAAAGTCCTCCAAAAGTGAAAATACCCGACTGCTTCAAAACGTCGAGATTGAGCGACAGCAGTTGTGACGAAGAGATCGAATTGGTCGAGGAAAAGCGTCACTCGTCGATTTTGAAAAATCGTTTTCGAAATAACAAAAGAAAACGGAGCGACGATAACGATTTCTTGCTCGCTTACGCGGTCAATTTGTCAGGCGAATCCGATGCTGCTGAAGCTTCTTTGATAAAGAAGATACGCGGTGAGGAGAATTCGAAGGATTTCGACCGCTTATCAGAAGAGGATCTGGAGGAACAGTTAGAAATTGTTAATAACACAACGAGCACAACTACTTCTAGCTCAAGCTCGTCGTGCACGTGTACGCGATCTTCTTGCTCGTGCTCGGCTTCCGTATCATCTTCTGAGGTGGAAAATTAGTTTTTGTTAAGCAGTTGAAATGAATTGTTGTTGATTTTTTTTGTTACATTTGAATGAAATATAATAATTATTAAAAATAAATAAAATCTAATTTACATGAAATTAAGACTGTATTTAATAATAGATTATACTTTACTCTTGTAAAATTTTACTTTTGTATACTACCTTTACCGACATTCGATAAATAAGTTTTAGCGCTAATAATTATAATAAATTATAAGTCACGGTTGATGAAATAAAATGGAAAAAATAAAATACATAAGCTAGAAAAAGACCCATCTATCTAACTCCGCGATCCATATTAACGGAAAAATTTACAATTTTATTTAATTCCAGCAGGTGTATAAAGAGTAAAGATGTGCCAATGAGCGACGATCATGAAATTAATAAAAAAGTGAAATTTATTTACATTCTTACGTGAACTATATACGCGTTGAGTATATACGGAAATGGTCGAACTTAAATCAATTGAGGGACGGTGAAGCAAAACATACATATGTACGCACAAGAGTAAAATGAAATTAAGTCAAAGATACAATATAAAATAGAAATAGCGCGATTCTTAATCAATGTCATACTGTAAAACAATTAATGAGTGAGTCAAAATCTTCATTGGTCAAATATTTTAAAACAGTTTCAAAAGCTAAGAAGCTCGGGTCAGCGAATTTCAGCATCCTACTCAAAGCAAAAAGGGCTAGCTCGGTCTTCTGCTGTCTAGCGCGAGCTACTTCGTATTTCTCCTTCAACCGCCATGCATAGACGGGGTAAGCTTCTCGATAATTGGCCTCGAACTCCTGAACGAATTTCTCGTTTTTAAAGTTACGAGCCACCAATTCCAGTGGTTTCGTTAGAACGGAAAAGTACGTGATGGACGTACCCACGATCTTGCTGTTCCGCATGGCCGTCAGCTCGGCCTGGCACTTCTCGTAGTACGCCTTCGAGCTAGGGTTTTCTTCGATCAACTTCAGGTTGTACTCGTCTAACACTTTCTTCTTCGTCCTCGCCTCGACCAGGACCGCGTGCTCGATGATCAAGTGTTCTGCAACGTCGGGCTCTTCACTGTTGGCTAGTCTGCTCGAGATTGCTATCTCCAGGGTTGTCCTCTCGTGAATCTTCTGATTCAGGTTGGCGCCAGAGTCGAGCAGCACTTTTATCGTCCTCATCCTGTCCTTCGCGGCATTAGGTCGATCCATTTCGCATTCCAACGCTTCGTAAAGTTCTTGCGTTGCACCATTACTAAACGTGGTATTATCTGCGAGGAGCGCTAATGGCGTGAAATCACTGTACAAGTCGTAATCACCACGTACCAACGTGTCGACGTCATCACCATTGGTGATCAACTGCTGAACGTGCTGTGGTCTAAACCACAGACTGGCGAGATGCAGCGCGGTCAGACCATAAGTGCACTTGGTTATTCCTTTCTCCAGCATCAGGTTCATCACGCTGATATCCTCGTTGTAGACTGCGAATTTCAAAGCGTCGTTCTCGTCCATGTTCTCTCCCGTCAACTTCAGGTCAGCATTGTACTTCTCGATGCAGAGATTGACCAAGTCGATGTCCCCGTACATCAGAATATAATGGAAGGGAGTTTGCAAGAAATCGGAGTCCGAAAATAGGGAAGAATCAGAATAATTCAAATCGCTCGAACGGGACTGGTTCAAATCAGCTCCCGCCTCCAGAAGTGTTCTGATGATAACGTCGAGATCGTTGCCCCAGTTGAGCATCGAGGCCCAGAATAGGGGCGGCTCGCACACGTCATCGTAATGCACGTTGGCAAAGGCGCCACGGTTCAACAGTAGCTGAACCATTGACACGTTGCGGCACAAGACAGCGTAGTGCAACGCCGTAACTCCCAGATCGTTATGTCCGTTGACGTCGGCGCCGGCATCTATAAGAATGTTCACGAGTTCGAGATCTCCCGTACAGACGGCGCAATGGATCGGCGAGCATTCGAACAGATCCTTGGAGTTGACGTCGGCCCCGGCATCCAACAGCATCTTCACGAGCTTGCGGTTGTCGTCGTCGCTGCGGATCCTATTGCAGCCTAGGGCCTTGAGCACTTTGTCGTTCCGGGCCTTAACGGCACAGTCGTAAGAATCCAGGCACAATGAGAAGAGCGGAACACGTTCACCAAGATCGGCTGTCCTCTTGTCCAAACAACCGATGGGAATCCTGTTGGCTATAGCCAATTGCAGAGGTGTGATTTGGTCGCTATTTGCAGCGCAAACGTCGACGCCGAGACTGATGAGTTTTTTTGCCATTTCGAATTCCTGGTAACTGATGGCATAGTGCAGGGCTGTGTTGCCGTTCTCGTCAGCGATGTCATCTTTGCACTGACACGTTCTCTGTAATAACAATACACTGGTATTAGTCAAAAAGTTGACAAAATTCTAAATAACTGCAGGGTTTGTTACGGGCTGGAATGGTCTATCAAACCTTCATCGTGGATGCGAAATTCGAAACACTTTTGGATTGAAGAATAGCTATATACGTCGTCGCATGTACGTATATTTCCCTTTTGGAGTCTGTAGTTACGGCGAGCGCTTGAAGACGACTGTCACCTCACGGTGTATTATTTAAGTTATAAGTACCGGTCTCTGAGCGTCTGTATAGATACCGAGAAGTAGGGGTAATATATCAACGGTCTGTCTTGTGCCGGGGTCCGCAATTCTCCACTTTGAAATTCAAGAGGGCCTATATAGTACTTGTATATAGCAACTTTCCAGCGTTCACTAGTAAATTCCGTGCTATACATTTGTATGAATGTGAGCACGCTTCTAAGTATTCCAAGTCAATAAACCTATATTTATGCGTATTCGTTGTAGAAGTAAACAAATATTTGTTAACGATGAAACTGATTTTGGAAATAATAAGGACGGACTGCTGGAAATTGACAACAATGAGATACGCGTCCTTACATTTTAAATTTGATGGTAAAAGCATTATTATAAGATTTATATTCTTAATCCCAATTGAATTAAAGACAAGTTTTTAATACTACGTTTTTAATAATCCTTTTGGTTATATTAACAGCTTAAAACCTAATTTAATATTTTTCTATTCAAGGCTTTTGATTTTAATCTCTCATTATAATTGCTTGGCATGTGGGTTGCATGTGAGGAGAGGTATGTAGGTTGACTGAAAAACAGCAGTTCGGAATCAAAGAAAATTTAATTGTGTTCTTTCATTATAAAACTATTGTGTAAAGATTCAGGTATGGACGTGCAAAAATAGCAACGGGCGTCCAAATTCATTATAAAAATGTCGTGTAAAGGTGTACATTCAGGTATGGACGTGCAAAAAAAAGCAACGCGCGTCCAAATTCATCTCTACTCTATCGAAAAATAGGCCTCAAGCCAAAATTTCATCGAACCAATTTTTTTTTTTTTTTTTATTATTATTTTTACGGGTTTTAAGCCATTTTCAGTAAATCGGTGACTTTTTTGAAAAAAATTTTAATTTTTCAAAAATTAGGCTTTATTTTTTCTAAGTTGAAATTTTTTAAAAAAGCCACTAATTGACTTGAAAATGCTTTGAAACGCGTGAAAAACAAAAAATTGCTTAGATGAGATTTTGGCGTGAGATCTCAGGTGAGATCGCACGTGAGATTTTTCAATAGGGTATTGTTATGTGAAATATACGAATACTGTATACAAAGTTACTGTCACGGAAATTGTCGACGTTACACAAATTAAAACGGTATACGGGAAAAACTACGGATATATAACTGACACATATATACGAATAAAATCAAACAAAGTACGCGCGCGAAACAATTCAAACGGAAAGAACGGTTCTCATTCAATCTGACGGTTTACAACACTTAATAAGCATATCGAGGTCTTCCTCGGACAAGTACGATAAAATATTGTCAAAAGAATCTCGATCGGCAAATTCCTTCATGCTGCTGAGTATAGGAAGGACTAGTTCGATCTTCTGCTGTCTAGCAACGGCCGCTTCGAATTTCTGCTTCAACCGCCATGCATAGGCAGGATAAGCCACTCGATAATCGGCCTTGAAGTTCTTGACGGATTCCTTGTTTTTAACGTAAGGAGCCACCGCTTGCAGGGGCTTCGTTAAAACGGAAAAGTACGTGATGAACGTCCCCTTGATCATGCTAGTCTTCATGGCGGTCAGCTCGGATTGGCACTTCTCGTAATACATCTTCAACCTAGGGTTTTCGTCGATCAACTTCAGGTTGTACTCGTCTAACACTTTCTTGTTCGTCCTCGCCTCGACCAGGACCACGTGCTCGATAATCAAGCGTTCTGCATCTTCCATCAACTGATCATTGCTCGTGATCGCTATCTCCAGAGCTGTCTTCTCGTTAATCTTCTGATTCAGGTTGGCGCCACAGTCGAGCAGCAATTTTATCGTCTTCCTTCTATCCTCCGCGGCATTAGGTCGTTCTATTTCGCTTTCACACTGTTGTTCATCTTTGGCTTCTATGCAATAGGCTAACGGGGTATACTGCTTGTACACTTCAACCTCATCTTCCACCGTTATGTCGACTTCGGCGCCATCACCGATTAACATCCTTACGAGCTGTGGCCTAAACCACGCACTCGCGTGATGCAGCGCGCTAAATCCGAAATTGCAATTCGTGATTCCACTATCCAGTACCAGGTTCGTCACCCTCGGATCTTCGTTGTAGGCTGCGAATTTCAAAGCATCGCTCACATCCAGGTTTCCTCCAGGTCCTTCCAGGTAGGCGTTGTACTTCTTCAGACAGAGTTCGATCAAGTTGATGTCGCCGTACATCAGAATGAAATTGAAGGGAGTTCGTTCAAAAGCGCCAATGTTGGAATCTGGCTCCAAGTCTTCCGAATTGTCCGGGTCCTTGAACTCGAACGACTGGCTTACATCACCTCCCGCCTCCAGGAGTTTTCTGATGATAACCTCAAAACTGTTGCCCCAGTTGAGCATCGTGGCCCAGTACAGGGCCGTCTCATTCTGGCAATTAGGAGGAAAACTGACGTTTGCTCCACTGTTCAACAGCAACTCAACCATTGGCTCGTCACGGCACAAGACGGCAGCGTGCAAGGCCGTAGCCCCCACATCGTTCTGGCGGTTGAGGTCGGCGCCGGCCTCGATGAGAATCTTCACGAGTTCGAGATCTCCCGTGAAGACGGCGCAATGGATCGGCGAGCATTCGTAGCGATCCTTGGAGTTGACGTCAGCCCCCGCATTCAACAGCATCTTCACGAGCTCGCGGTTGTTCTTGTCGCTGATGCGAAAGTCCTGCATGTAATCGAGCACTTTGTCATCTCTGGCTTTGATGGCGCAGTCGTAAGAATCTAGGCAATTCCTGAAACGGTCGTGTTGGCGAAGAACATATATTCTCGGGCCCAGGCAGTCGATGGGGATCTTGTTGGCTATAGCCAATTGCAGTGGTGTGACGTGGTCCTTATTACCAGCACAAACGTCGACGCCGAGGATGAGAAGTTGTTTGACCATTTCGAAGTTCTGATAACTGATGGCATAGTGAAGAGTCGTGTTGCCGTACCCGTCGGCCATAACTCTCTGTAATTAATAAATACTGGTATGTGAATGGAAAAGTTGGAAAAATTCTAAATGAATGAGCCAGCGAGATCTATATCTAACCTTGTTTAATTCTGTCGAAGGAGGCAATGTGTGAACACGTAGTCTCTTTGAAGTCCAACTGGTCGAGGTGAGGACTTGAAGACGACTGTCTCTCCTCGCGAATGGTGTGATTCAGGTATGTAGGCCATTATAGTTTCTGAGCTTCTAGAAACCGAGATATGTGGGGAGAGTCTTAATCTCTGCAAATACAAGTATATATTAGTTAGGGTTAAACGAATAACGGTCCTGTGTTTGAAATGATAAACGTTGAGCGCGCTGTATATACAGACCAGCACGTATAGAGCCTATATAAGTTGTTGACCTATATATATAGGTATACACGTTCTCCAAGATCGTCGTTATATGTTGACAGGTCGCAATTTGCGCAGCTGACTGCGTGGACAAAGTGAAAACAATCTATAAGCATACCGTTTCCCTTATTGTAAATGTTATTAGATATATTAAACTACGAGAATTAGAACGTAACGCGTACAGTGTTATTCATGATAGAAAATGTGATTTATCGCAGTCTCAAAGTTTGATATGTACGATATCCAGCGTTTGAGGTTATTTATTTATTTTTAAAATATCACGGGGTTTGAATTGCTCAGTGGACATGAGTGAAGATAAGAGTACTGATGTACTCGATAAAGATTTCAAGTACAAAGAACTGCTGATTTCTGAAAAGAAGTTTCTCGTAGGAGTTTGTAAAAAGGATGACGTACGCCGAGTACTTTTAACAAACACATCAGAGTTTTATGAAGACAATCTATCCAAAGATGATATCCTGAAGAGATGCGAAGTAATTATTCATTTTATTATTATTTCCTTTTTCTTAAGTGTCTTGATACGAAGCCCTTTTTTTCTTCAGGAACTGAATCCTGTGTTAATCGACCCTAAATTCGAAGACGTGGAAGACATTATAGATGACTTTTTGGCTAATATTCCAAAATATGCTGTATCTTTGACTATCGAGAAAATTCAATTGAAAAACAAAATAGACGATGGCTGGTTTAGGTTTGAAATAGATTTAAAAAGATGTAGTCCTGAATACTTCATGGACAATTTTATGGACAATTTTTACTTTGCTTTCTCTGAACTGCAACACAGGTATAATTGTCTCTTAGATATTATCAAGAAGAAGGATCAAGAAATTGCAGAATACAAAGCAGAAGGTGTAGAGCTACTGCGAAGTGAGTTTTATATCAATAGTAATCTTTAATCGCCTATAATTTAATTTCAATTTTCGCATATACAATCTGCGATACTTCTTTACAGAAAGCGTAATCACTGAACCTTTCAGAGAAAATGTGTTCCAGAATAAATTGAGAAATAGAAGATCCGGTGATAAGTTGAACTTATTTTTAGACACGTTGAACTTTTATGACTCTGTAAAGAGTATGAGGAAAGAGGAGACGAAGCAAGAAGTTACAGTTGTTAATACAGAATCATGTAATGATAAAGTCTCATCCGAGCAAGCAGCTAGTAACAATCAAGCTCCTAAAAGGCTGTTCTCCAGTGATAATCTGAGGTGTGCGGTTGCTCCAAAATCTCAAAAAACAGCTCAAAGCAGCAAAAGAAAAAACAGTAAATTCGCATATCTGTGAAAGTGTGAAATCATTGACAATCTCGTAAAAATGGGTAAAAAGTGTGCATCTTTATTGTTTTAATACATAAAGTTGTACAATGGCCCTACAAAATATTAAACTAATCGGTATACCAGGGGTACGTGTATCAAGTAATATACAGTTATTTCGAAAATGACGTGATTCGATTACTATATATATTAAGTTTACTGTTTACTATACAGATACTTCCAGAAGGTATGAATTATGCTGAGTATCTTATATGGTGGGGTGCGACACGTCGTACAATCTTGTACAAGTTCACGGCATACGTCGTAGCATGAATGATGAAATTGTATAAAAGTTTAGTAATAAATTCGTCCAAAGGCCAGCTTTGGAATTGAAAAGTCCGTTGTTTTTCTCAGCAGTGTCCTATAACCGCTTGCAACAATGTCGACGTTCCGGCGCGACATGTGTTAAAAAATGAATTACGTAGTAGATACATACATTCCTAAAGCTGCGAAGATCGTTGCACATTTTTTGTTTCACGTTTTCTCATTTGTTGGAATCGAAAAGACAAATAAGGCTCTAAAGTGGCTTTAATTTCTCGAAATTATTGACTGATTTTAAAAATGAACGTAGTTATCATATTATTCCAATGTAAAGCCGAGTTAAGAGATTTTTTTTTTTTTTCAAGTAATGCTTGTTTTCTTCTTTCCCTTTACTCCTGTGTTCGTAGGCACGATAAAGGCTAAATTTGTTGTTCTTGTTGCATATCAGTTGACAAAAACAAAACTCGCGTTAAACACGCTCATCATAAACGCTCATACATTCGCACGTAATTATTCACACTTACAAGAAAGGGGACAATGGTCCTCGATTACGAGATGTCGCGTTTCAGACGGTAATCACAATACGCTTGATGCTTAACAATTAGTTATTTTAGCGATCATATATTACGATATACACATCCAATTATACGCGTCTATTACAATAACACGTAAATACATTACGCAGTTTCTAGGCCTTTGGCAAACATCTTACATACAGGCAGCATTTAGATTCTCATCGGATTTGTCTCTTTTCCCTTATCTTTCTGCGTTATAACAATTGCTTCGCTCGTTGTTGCCACTGCAATTTTTTAAACATCTTAGAAGTTTAGAATTTATCTTTTTGCAAGAAATCAGTCTTTCCCATTCAGCACAAAGCTTTTTATTGACATTTTCGTTCGACGAATCGTTTATTTTTTTTTTCGCACTGGATCAAGCTATGAAAATTTTTTCAAAATCAAAACTATAGCGTTAGCAAAAACGTTTTCGCAATTGTTCGACGATGTTTCGTAAAAGAACATTACTCTCTCCGCCCACTGCACATCATAAAGCTCATACAAAGCGAGTCGTGCGCATGATTATTGCACTTTATTTTATGCTTTTATAATTAATTCCTTTTTTTCATCCCGCAGTGCGATAGTGTAAAAGGTGCGTTTAATCATTGATAAAACGAGAGTATATATAAGTTACGGTACTCCCGACCAGTTCTGCACACGTTCTCTTCGTATCATAATATATTGTTTCCTTCGCTTCTCTGTTCATTCTATGAAATCGATAAACGAATGCCTATATACGTTAGAATTATCGCTTACATTTAAATTGATTCAGACTTCATCGATTATCAGTTCCTAATGTATTAATCAATTTGCGCGTTACGAAAGATAATGATCGACTAACACGAGCATTTCCATGCGTCGCCCTGTTGGGAAGGCGACAGAGCTTTGATGATGCTGTTTTCGCCCTCTTTCTCCGAAGCTTCGAATAGACTTGCCTGAAATAAAATTTACGATAAATATTTCATTAATTTACATAATTACTTTATAATAATAACCTACGCGTCGTCCTCGCTGTTCTCTTATTCTTCGCGCGAGAGCTAGAAAAGCTTCTTCGATATTGATGTTCTCTTTGCAGGAGACTTCGAAAAACGGCATATCGAAGTTTTCGGCTATTTTCTGTCCCCTTTCGGCGTCAACTGCTCGCTGTGTGCTGGCGTCGCATTTGTTGGCTGCGAGCACTTTGACCACGTCGGGGGATGCATTCTGAAAGTTTCATGAATTTTATTAAAAGTCGTGTAAAGCGAAAGTAGACGATTGTAAAATTTAGCAACCGCATTGTTTCAATCGGTATCAATTATAATCGAGGTTTAACGCATTAAAATTTTTAAAATAGGTTTTAAAAAATGCACATTTTTAGCAACGCGTTATCAGTGGAAAATACGCTTTTGCTCCTTATATAAATCTGACATTGTTCGCTCCGTGACTCATCTTATTAACTTGTAATAGAATCAGTCGATTTCAAGATGAGACGCATCAAGTTATCGTTTATAGTAACCCAGTTACTAAAATTGACTAAATTGTTGAACGATAATTAATTTGAAAAATACCTCTTGTATATTTCGTAGCCAATAGGACAGATGATTGAAGCTTTCAAGACTTGTAACATCGTACATGAGAAGTATACCCATTGCGCCGCGGTAATAAGCTGTGGTCAACGTTCTGAATCTCTCTTGGCCAGCGGTGTCCCTAAAAAGATAACATTATAAATTACAAATGCTATTTTAGTTTTGCTGTTTTCTAAAATTCAAGGGGACCGAAATTCCGCTACAAAATTTAATATTTTAATGATTGCTATTGCAATAGTTATCGTTTTTTTTTTTTATAAATTTTAAATATTCAAGTGTTGCCATTATTATTTCAACATTTCACTCGGAATAATTTTATTTTATTTGGCCGAAAATAGGGCAACGTCGTTTTGCAGATAGAAAATTGAAAAAAAAGCTACATCCATCAACTTGATCAGATTTCACAAAGTATTAAAACGCGAATTTCAACCATCGGCACAGTATCTGTACTACAGTACACACCGCAGGAACAATCGTTCGTTCAACTGCAAAATTGCATTGCGCAGAGCGCGAGAAGCAATATTGACTTTTCGCGTCTCCATCTGTACCGATCGACGTTTTCTCTACAACAGATATTACATCCATTGAACAAAAAAAAAAAAAAGAAGATGAAAAAATGTCTCACCAGATTTGCAGCTTAATCGGTGTACCGTCGAGGTTGATGATCTTCTGCTTGAAGTCGATACCTGTGAGAAAACACAAAGGAAGAAGCCTCGGGTCAACAAACATAGCTCAGCTGCTCGCGTGTTATACCCCTTTACCATCTATGCAATATGGTACCCCCATGACACACACGTAAGTGTCAAGTGCATAATCTTCCAAAAACGTCTTGAACAGCCTCTATCTTCTTCGCCCAATTTAAAAAAAAAAATAAATAAATAAATAATAACACAAAAGTCGCTCACCAATGGTAGATATATAGGTGTCGTAGTATCTCTCGTCGCAGTAGCGATGCACAATGCAAGTTTTGCCGACGTTGGAGTCGCCGAGGACGAGAACCTTGTAGGTAGCCGCAAAGTCCAGGGCCATGTCCGCGGCTCTCACTTTTGAATATTCCGATACGATACGAGCTTTCGCGGACGCTTGCAAGCTCTTTGTTCTTCGCCGAGATGGACTGCACACACACCCACACACACACACACACACACACAGAGCTTTCGGAGGCTTTCGTTAGCGCGACGAGGATGAGTACAGAGAACGAACCGCGTTGGATGCATATAAGCAGCGACGCGAGGGCTGATCGATTTTGGGCCTGCGCCTTGACGCCCACGACCAGGGAGAGAGAGCTGCGCGCATCTTTTCGCTGCTGTTGCGATATGCGCGCGATTTGATGGGTGATATGATTTTTTTTTTTCTGAGGGGATTGTGTGGGGTTTGACATTTTTAGTTTTTGGAGAAGAGGAAGGAATAATCCTTGTATTTTAATTATATGGATGCTGTAATCGATTATAAATTAGATAAAAAGTTTAAAATTAAATTAAAATATTTTCTATTATCTCCTAAAAGGTGCACTATAGTTATATAGTAAAAGGTATATTATATACAAGAAGTAATTATTATCTTCTAATTGAAGTGTATACTCGCGGCAATCATTATATTTTTTATGTCGAAAACGTACTCGAGTTTGAGAATCGTGAAATGACGCTCTAATTAATTTTTTCCTCCATCGCGACTGTATTAAGTAGGCCAATCGTAAGAGCATTTATTGCTCTAGTTAATTTCTTTTTGAGATGTTTTTTGTGCTCTATAAATGCGCCTATTTTAATATAATTTTCTAAAATGCAACTATGTGAAATGTTTGTTCTGTTGATGTTTGGTCTAAGAAACTAAAAATATTTACATTTCCAAATTCACTCTTTAAACCATTAAGAGTAAGCTATACTTAAAGAGATTAAAAAATGTCATACCTAATTTTGTATAAATCTAATGACATCACAGGTGTGAAGCAAAGGGTATATAAGTAAGGCTACGCGTAGAGAGATTAACGCCTCTAAAAACTTTCGATACATAATACACATGTATATTTATTTATGTTTTTTTAACATACGTTGTATAATAGTTTACAAAAGATGTTATCGCCATTACGAATCATTGACAAACATTCATTGTAATAACAATCAAGTACTTATGCATTTTATTGCATCCTCTAGGCACTTTAGACCGTGTACAATTATACATATGTATTACAAACTTTATTACAGCATGTCAGCTCAAAAGTTACTTTGAATATAATCATCAACACTATGACGTTTTGATTATATACTTTCAACTAGTTTCGTTCGCTTTAAATATTTACAAAAAATGATATCAAGTCAATAAGTTACTTATAACATTCAGTCTTTCATCTACTTCTAATTGTAGTATCTAAACTTTTTGATTTTACTAGGAAGTCAGCGCCTTGTTACAAAGACGTTCTTTTCTAATGAACAACGTTATTGTATTTATATAAAATCATTAAAATTTTATATAATATATTCAAAATTCTAATAAAATACCTTGGTTTTAATACTCACCTAGCAGCCGTTTTTTAAATATAAGCTCATCTAAATTATACAAACAAATTTCCTCGTTAAGAAAAATTATCACCCCTAATCTGCTTCTTGAAGAAGCTTTTTACTTTACTGTAGTAATTGCAGTCTTGCTTTCGTGTATACTAGTAAATGAAACTACTTTTATAAAATAGAGCATAAGCATAGGCCGAAAAAGACTGTACCAAACATATACATTAAGTCTGTTTTAAGATCTGGATCACGAAGGCCTGCTCCGGGCAACGAGTATGCACCTTTCGTCTCCAAAGAACACAAAGGTATGATTACGTGGAGAACATCTGGGATCATAAAACCTAGATCGCGAACTACCTGCAGGAGATACATGCGTCTATTAGTTCTGAACTAACTGAAAGTAATTTATTTTAAAACTTAATTTTCCTACCTGATGAGCGTAGCCCTCTCCTCTGACAACGTTAGTAACAAACTGATCCCATCCGCCAGCAAGAATATGTAAAAGAGCAATACTAACAATTCCAAAAGCTTTTCTGCGAGTTATGGGATTTCTATCATCGGCAAGGTGAACCACGAGAATTGTGGATATCAGTTCAGTTGCAGAGAAGAAGAATTGGTGGTACCACTGAGAGTAAAAGTCGTCGTTCCAATAATTGATATACACCCACCATGAGTAGTAATGGGAGAACACAGCAGTCATGAATAGTATGAACATTCTCCATCGCAGGTGTTTTTGAAATCCCAGCCAAGCCAAATGCTTCACTGTCTCATAAAAGACTATCACGCCAAGAACAATGGTAACCCAGATTTTTAAAGTATTACTCGTGGCATTGAAGTACATATGTTTGTATGAAGCAACCCCTGATTCATAAGAGCCTAAAACAACAAGAAATAATATTTTTCTTGCAATGCACGTTTAAACAATGTTTACAAATACTTTCATTATTTTGAGATACATGAACAAACATACCTTTGAAGACAGTATCCCAACAGGAACAAGAGCAATACTGCTTATCAACATCCCTCGCAAAATCTTGCCAAAAATAATAGATGAATGCAATGTGTAGCGGTGGAATGACTAATGGTGCCAAAAAGCCAAAGATGTTTGAGCCGCAAGTGGCCAACATTGTACAGAGCACTTTTTTCAACATTATCTCCATGTATAGAGCTTTGATTTTTTTTTCTTCAAATTTTTCGCTATAAAATCTAGTATCACATTTTGCTGGCGCTCAGGAAGACCGGTCACGAATCCATCTCACTGGCATTCGCAAGCCAAAGGTGCCAGCCGCAGTGTATTTTAGCACCATATCGTTGAAGCAGCTGCCGCTTTGCCCGGGTCCAAATATATTCCAATTTTTCTACGGCAAAGGCATTATATTTATAGCTAGATGATAGTCTACTCGAATGCAGAAGCAGGTGACTCTATTAATATACGGAAGATATTTTGAGATTCAGGCATTTTATGACCTGTTGACTTTTATTGCAACCTTTTTAGACTACACTACTGTACGTGTGCAGCAAAATAGTCTCTACTTATTTATCGAATAGAGAAAAAATACAGCTTTTAAATTTACAAGATTTTTCAAAACTCACGATTATTATATTTCTTTCACGTATATTTACCATTTTCGCCTCAATCGACTACATCTCGCTGTTCGTGAGGGCCAACATTCCTTCATGGTGAATGGACTAGGCGGCTAATAAAACATATCTGCGCATACGAGGTTACTTATATTTTAAATCCCAAGTTTAATAACGCGCGATGACAGTGCGGCGCATACCTCCTAACCTGACCTGACGTCCCCTCTCGCGGATCATCGCGTCTACAAAGAAGATTTGAAACTAAACTTGGCTTTATTGAACATGTTATACCTATATGTTTGTTATGCATACAGATATAAGTGTAGGATATGTACCTATATGCATATAGGTACAGTCGAATATAATATCGCATTTGGAGCCGAGACATCAGTGCGCGAGTGTTATAACCTCTTATCGTCAGCGGGAATAGTAGAAGTTTTATCTACCATCGTACGGGAATTAGACTTGAAGAGCATTGCGTAACCATCACCAGATAAACGTGAGTAACAATTTAATTAAGTACTTATATATTGTGTTTTTTCTTCGTTGGGTCACTATGAGCCTCGTGTAATATAATATGGATGTCATCTATATATTGATGATATAACAAGGAAAAGTGGGGTGTTTGGTGATTCGTGCACAAAAAAGTAACTAATATTCATAAACGCACGAAGGTCGAAGAGCTATAACAATTGAATTTCAACTGTTGTCCACTGCTTCATCCATATTTACATCGATCAAACTTTTCAACTCTTCGTTACTCAATCTTAGTCCTACTCGAAATGTGATAAGAAGGGATGTATTAAGTTCTAAACATTTATATATAAAAAAAACCCTCTCATCACCGCCTAAACTCTCCGAGCCTGTGGCAGACGCCAATAGGTGGCGCATGGGCACTTTTTCATTTCCCTCATCAATAGTATGCGCATCGAGTCTAGATATAGCTGCGTGCCACACTCGTCATAATAAAAACACTGCCTTGCAGACCTGTTTCTTCAGTCGCTCATGCTGCAACTGCGAGCATTCGATGTTTCACACCTATATATGCAAGTCATACAAGTCGTCCAGGATTTGGTCTGTCGTGTTGTAAAGAAAAGATGTTTTCATAAATTCTATCATCGATATCACTCTGCTCCATATTCCTCGTGTTGATAATCATCACGAGGAACCTGCAACCTGAAGAACAAGTCTATTAGAAAGACATCGTACTAGCTCGGTATCTCCGTGACCGTATCGATGTCCCTTAACATGGTTTGATTTTATTAAAGCTCTTAAATCAGGATGGTAAGAAGACTATTGCGGCCCACTACGATGACTTGGTACGGCATTACAGCGTATGATACACCGGTGAATGGTCGAGGGTATCCATTCCGTTGACATCAACCCCAAGCTTCGTTATCTCTCGAACCAAGTCGACTCTGATAATAAACAAGTTAGAACTAATAAGTTATCGAAAAGTTCTACAATACACAAATTCGTCAAAAATTGTTTTCCCCAAGTACAGAACTGACAATTTGCTCCTGCAACTCAGTAGTCAATCGACTTATTAAAAAAATATCCCACACAGAGTATATAGCCGAGGTAATACGTCAGAGCTTCGAAGACAATTGACATCTAAGTCGCAACGTCATCACTAAACAGACGCGTAGTGTAGCGTATATAGCCTTAAGTGCTTGTTTAGATTTCGTTTTTCTCTTTCTCTCTCTCTCGCTCTCTCTGATGCTCTTTGAATGAACGCAAATCCTTGCTCGCGAAGATGTAACGGGAAGTAACAGAGACGAACGAGCTTAACTATCCTCGTGCGTCATATATACTGGATTATTACCTTAATGCTGGGTTTGACGCTTTTCTTGACATCTGTACAATAACAGAAAACACACTGGCTATAGTGACGCTGCTGTTAAGACGAGCGGATGGAAATGTTGAAGAAAAAAAAGAATCGTCGTGTTTTATTCGCTAATAACGTAGGTATAGGTGTACGTCATCGAGGATCGAACTTTACATTTTTGCACTGTACGACTGAAACAAACAAACGTAGCATT
This sequence comes from Trichomalopsis sarcophagae, assembly GCA_024372645.1. NCBI lineage: Eukaryota > Metazoa > Arthropoda > Insecta > Hymenoptera > Pteromalidae > Trichomalopsis > Trichomalopsis sarcophagae. Next base: position 495,074 of record QLSS01000017.1, read on the forward strand.
TTTTAAGCAGGCGTATATCCAATAGCTTATGATTCCGCGTAATGAAACGCTTCGTTTCCTGTATTTACGCTAAAAATACATCCTCCCATATATTTTACAAGCATCGCCGTTCTGCATTTAGCTGACCTTTTTCTAAACGTATGATTTTTATGAGCAAAACATGAATCGACACAAGTCGTGTCTTCTCTTCCTACTTCCTCAGCTCGTAGGCCTACTTCACGAGCACGCGAACCTCTCACGATTCAAACAGTAAATAACGCTTTAAATTTTCCACTTTACAACCGAAAAAAAAACTCTATTCAGAACATCGTTCCAACCAATCGAGCCAATCCACAGACGGACTTATTAGAAGATCTTATACGGAATTCGTCCTCGTCTGCGCTTCGAAGACCGAGAAAAAGTGCGACACGAAACGGAACAAACGAGCGCACGACACAAGGCTTTTCTTGTACAGTCAGAAGATCGATCGGTTAGATCGGATCGGTTCTCTCGCCGCATTACAGAACTTTGGCCTCAGCCAGAGGCCGAGAGATTTTCCATCCGCGTGACTTTGCAGGGCTTCTGTACAACTTGGAAGGTCTCTATAGTGCGAAAATCGAGTGCTCTAAAATAGCGCTTGCAGCCTTCGAATGGATGCTGCATTACTCGAAGGCTCAATGCCGATTTCTTTCCTTCGACCAATTACGCGCTCTTTTTCACTCGATCGACGCTCGCGGAGGAAAGTCTATAACGACAATGATGTTTAACATGCACGCGAGGGCATTCGTTACGTGTATATTTAATTACACTCGAGTGTGCAGCCAAAGTGTTTTGTTGTCGATCTGCTGGGCCGGTTATGATGGGCGAGTTGTTCGAGACATTTTCGTAGAACTGTTTGAGTTGCTATAAATCGCTCGGAATCAACCTTGAAGCAATAATTATCAGAGTTTTTCATAGCTTGTTATTGAGGATTCCAGCGTTATTTACATCTTTTGCGTACGGTCTCGTGAACCGATTTGTAACTAATTTATTATCCATTATGACTAGATTTAGCTATCGAGAGTCGATCCGATTTCTTTGTTCTCGAATTAGCCGTCGAAGCTGCAGTTACGAGGTTTTATTAGTCTGTACGTTTTATTAGCTTCGTTCGGTCACGTCCGCAAGTCGAGAAGAAAATTGTCGCTTAATATGTGTCGGATACTCCAAGATGCTCTGCCGGTTACATTATTTTTCTTCCTGGAGGTTATCACAGGCCAAATATGCACTAGGAATGCTGACGATAAACATAAATTTTTACTCACGGAAATAGAACTTGGATTTTCAAAAAATCAAACAGCTCTATTTTTCTGACTCTTCTCTGGTTCAAAGACCCGCGTGTGGCGCAGTCCCGTACATAATACGTATACACAGCTGGCTCTCGTGCGACGTCCTTCGCCTTGAAATCCCAACGAGACGTCGCAAATTACTCGGCTCATTCACGAATTCCGGATCTAATCGACTCGCCCGCTTTCTCGCAGAGGTCAACGCGCACGATCTGCACGTGCGCGCGAGGATGTATATTTTATTTTGTTTGCGCAACGAGAAAGGCTATACGTTTTCTCTCTCTCTCTTTCCGATATAATTCAGAATTTCGCTTTCATTCGTGAGTCGTCCTGTGGACTTTCGTTCTTCTTTCAGAGGATTTTTGGCTTAGAAGGCGGATGTGTGTAATGGAGTTTTCTTGTCCACTTTTTATTGTTAATCGATCTGCGGACAAATTTCAACGGGTGAGGAAGAAGTACTCTTGAAGTTTTTACAAATATTCAGCGGTATGATATCACAATTTTGTTTTCGTTCGACGAGTACAAGGGGACATTTTGATTGGGCGCAGGTCACGTCAGTGGTTCAACTGATTGGGATTCGCGAGGGTAAATGGCCTAAAAATTGACCGTGAACTTGAATAAAAAGCGGTCAGTGACACAAGTCGAAAAAAGACTCTCATCTCAATACCCAGTCGTATGAGTTTATAAGCTCACTCGTTTAATTTTTTTACAATAACTTTCTAAAAAATCAATAAATCTTTGACCATAAAATCCATTACAAATCTTGAAACATTCAGCACGCGTTAGCAGCGTTCATCAATAAATTTCTTGCCTATAGATCAAAAGTATTCCTTGTCACAGATCAGTTGATAACCTTTGAGTTATTTATAAGCTCCTCTTCTTCTTTGTTTTATAAACCAATAAGACAAGCTGCATCCGATTCAATTTCATAACAATAAGTAAGCGTTACGCTCGTCCCCTCGATAAATCAGTAAAAGCTCAATACATAAAACCCTTACAACAAACCTTAAACCAAACACTCGGAAACACGTCTCTCCTAAAAAAAAAAAAAAAGAAAAACAGCCAATAAACTACATCTTCAACACTTTTTCCCTCTGTCTCTCTCTCTCGATCCAGACACTCCGTGGCCTCGATAAAAGATTTTTTTTCCAATTTCACACGCACACTACGTCGTCTCCGAGGCTTTTTGCACAGCAAGCGCATTAAGGACTTTTTTATCGCCTCGGTGCAGACGATCGCTTATGCCGATCTTCCGACGACCTGTCGTCATGCAATTCAAATCGAACGTATATCTACTCTCGCTTATGCGTTGAGGGAAGCGACGACGATAATAGAAACGAGAGATATGAAACTGCACGCGCTTGGACTGTTACTACGTCCGCGAGTTTTATCGGTCGCACAAGCTCTGGTCTATTAAAGCAATGAACGCTTTACGAGGGTCGCTCCGACTGACGATGCGACGCGATTGATGGATCGCGCCACGATTTTTCTGAAGCTTGTAATGCTCTGTACAGATGTCTTCGACGATGAAAGTGTGTGAGAGAAAATTGCGAATTTTTTGGTTGATATATACTTTGTTGGTTCTGGTTCTTTGTATATAAAATGTAAAATTATGTAGTCTTAGTATTATGCATATATTTTTTTATGTAAACTATGCAAGCGATTAATACATAAAAAAGAAGAACAGTTTTAGACTGGCCATTTTCCCTATGCATATACAGAGGTGTGCCATCAACTATGGCCAAAACTGCCTCCTTGGGCCGGTCATGCTAAAACTGCTCGAGTCTACTCAGCGTGTTCCGAAACCCGTGTTTTCTGTCTCCCTCAGAGTTTCGGAATACGCTCACTGTAGATACAGGTACAGGTACCAGAACAGCTTTGATCAAACTTTGGTCAAGACTCGCTGTCATCGTGCTGGTACTCTGAAGTAAGGTTCATTCAAGTTTAGTCTAGAGTTAATAAAAATGATTATCGCGCGAAAAAAAAGCTTGGCGAGGCCAAGGTTTTCCGATCAGTTCTCGGTTAGTAAGAGTGAAGAGCATTCGAAACGTTCTCGTGTCACGCGTCTTGATAAAGACGAGTAGTCTCAAATTGTTTAAATATGTCTACATCGACTACAGACGATAAGTATTTTTTAACAAAGATTCTCTACGCTGTGTGCGATATTGTTTCTGTGTGTATGTGCACGTGTGGGTATTCGAGGGAGTATGTTATAACTTGAGTTGACACTCGGATAAACTCGCGTGTAGCAAGAGTTGCTCAATTTTACTGATGATTATATAAATTTGTAGAAGATTAAAAATGGGCGCCACTCGATTAAGCCAGTCTGATGTGAAAAAATTGATTTATTGGATGAGTTATCTGATGAAAATCTGGTGAAATAATTTGTCATACTTATGAGCTCTTGATGCATTTAGATTGTCACCCCGATAAATTATTATCAAACCAAAAGCCTCGAGTTTTATAATTTTAAGCCATGGATTAAAATACTTGGAATTATAGGTGCTAAAGGACGTATGATGGTAATATACCTTGTAATATAGTCCATTGCAAAATTACAGTAACATTGGAGTCTAGAAAACTGGTAGCAGCGGGTATAACGTAATTTTTATCTTTCATTTACCGTAGCTGCTATCAAGCGCCGTTTACCGATAATCATAACGTACGACTACAAAAATTAAAAAGATAAACACATTGGAAACGATAGTATATTTATTTTTAGACCAAAAAGTTCGCTTTTGGAGTAGTGTAAATTAGTAAACCTCGATGCAAGCAAAGTTTTATCAAATTGAAATTTTATGTTCGAAGGAATGACACTTTTATGGCGTCATTAAAAAAATATAAACAAAAATAACTACTTTTGTAGAGAACAATGTTGCAGAAAGAAGGCGGCGTTTGTAAATAAACTTCTTGCTGCTTTACACTTTTATTTTGCCATTTGTTTTTAATTAAAGGCAGTGGCATTACTGTTTTAAAGCGTAAAAAAATTAAACATGAATATTTTATACCACAGTTTGAATTTTTCTTTTAATTTTGAAAATTGTCACTATTTTTAACTCATCACACTCTTTTACAAAAACGGATAGTCATCAATTTACACATTTTGACACCGCATTTTTCATTAAACTCTATATATCATCGTTTGACACTAAAATTTGTTTCAATCAGATATCTTATTATTATCGCTGACATGAAAAAAGATGGATTTAAAATTGAAAACAACTAAGAGTAATGAGTATAAATGTGGAAGTTTCCGCAGGCTATTTGCAAAGATGGCGCCGTCTTTATCTTGATCTGTGTATTCTACACCTGTTTGTATATACGCAGGCATTTCCTACCTTATAATTTAGCATATGGCATACGTCATCTCAAGAAAGAACAGCAATCGTTGATAGACGTCGCTCGTTTTGCATACAAAATCGAACGGGTTAAAGGAAATTTCTTTTCGAAATCGCGCGATTTCGCTGCTCTTTCTCTTCTGTTTCTTTTCGAGTCTCCTTTTCCCTATACGATTTTAGGATGTGTGTATAGACAAATTTATGCGCGGCACTTTCGTTTGCAAGCATCAAAACGGCTTTCCATTACCGTCTATCTATTCTTATTCATGAATGTTGGGTTCGAATTTTTTAGTTAAAAGTGTAAAGAACTTCTAGAAGCATCAGATTACTGTTTAGTGAGCGTTTAAATGCCCCTTTAAATGACGTATTAAAATTTATAAGGTGAATCCCATAAATTTAAATTTCAGCCAGCGTAAAAGAAAGTGTAACGAAAACGTAATCTGCTTGTTTAGGTATGAATATAATAGTAGATGTGCAATTCTAATCAACTAACGTTAGTATCTCAACTTCGAATCACTATAAGCTTGCGCTGAAGTACAGCGATTCACATGCTACGAAATTTATGTAAATTGAAAAATATGAAGATGTTATAAAATAAAGTAGTATTATGAAGCTGAAAATCAGTCAAAATTTAATACAACGAAAAATTAGAAAGTTAATTCTGTAGCTCAATCCTAAAATTAGACCAGATAAATTCATCGCTATTTATTTCAAGACCAACAACATCGCTCACTTGTCACACACGAAAGTAAGCAGAATTATATTCAAAATTTTAGTAACGGAACGAGGAAAAACGTCGGCATTTTAATATACAGTTAAAGAGTCACTATGTAAAATCGAATAACATCCTTTACTGTCACCCCCCCAAACTCCTGCTCACACACACACACACACACACACACACACACACACACACACACACACACACACTGCTTCAGAGTTTAACGTGAGCAAGGTCAGTATAGCGAAGAATTCCCAAAAACTTGCAGTATTACGCACCCATCCCCGTGAATAATTCACTCACGCTATATATATACGAATACATTTGGTAACTCGTTCGAAATTTGCATACATAGCGTGGATGCAACTTAACTGTCAGCCAGATGCATCATCATCGTTTCTCAGTCGAATCCGATCGCGGCCTAATTTTTACAAAACTCGATCCTCACCTTTTCACCAGACTCATCACTTACAGCACACGCGCATTTGCGCCTATCAAGCATTTATCAAGTTCGCGGAATCCTCTTACGGAGTACATATCAAGTTCCAGCCTTATAGCTTCCAGTTAGACCCACAATGTGCGCGCACGTGAATATGCTAATGTAATTTCTTCATTTGCTAAATAAGTCAGCCGACCACGCAGCGAGCGAGAGCACTTTATTATTGTGTACCATATACGTATATACGATAACCCGAAAGACGACGATTCTATTTTCGTCCCAGCGCACACTCGCCGGAAGTGTATTCCTCACTTTGCTCGTTTCTTTTTTCGGATATATACGTCCACTGCAAAAGACGTCACGCCGCACGACGGTACATCGCTCTGTGTGTTTACGAAGATAACGACGCGGACACGACGAGGGAAAACGGGTTTTGGGAAAAGTACCCGAGAAGAGACATTGCGCTGCATGCACGAGATCGTTTGACGCACGTTACTAGATTAAAATTTCGGAATATATATATGTAAGCCTTCCTTTCTGTATATACTGCTTACTGCTGAATATTCAACGGAGAAACTCGTTATTTATGCATATAGGGAAAATTACACTATTGTTTCGGTGGAGTGGAAATTTTTTAACGGTACACTGCCATTCTGTTATAATTTTGCATAGGCGCAAAGTTTATACCGTATTTCGACACGCCTGTATCGGAGGAAACGATAAAATATAGCTGACGATACACATTTTATATTTAGCATTTAATGAATTTTTAATTGGGATACACACACACACACTACAGCCGAATGAATTGGGAAAACGTATAGGAGTGCAAGTCATTCGAGTTCCCGTAAAGATAGAACCTGTTCTCTGGTCTATAAATTTATTTCGCGTCGACAACTATTAGAGATAATCCAAAAGCGATTCTCAAAATTCAGCAACTCCTTCGAGTTCACGTTCAAGGCTCCTCTCCTCTTAACAGCCTTTACAGGTACACACCTATAACGGTCGGGTATTCCACGGCATTGGGACAACCTTTCCTCCTGACGATCCTATACCCACACGGGGATTCCCCGCGTCTGTTCCTTTCTCTTTCCGATGATCCTGTCTCTCTTTCTTTCTTCAGCATCGCGTGTGTGTTATTCACACGGTTCGCGCACGAAGCGAGGAATTCGCTGAGAGGTGCCGTGGCTTAATAAATCGGCCGAACCTCTCGACGTCAGCGAGAGAGAGAGGATCGTTTCGCACTTTTTTTCGATGACGCTGCTCTTTTGACGCTCCAACGTCTGTGAGTCTCGTTTGTTTTTTTTATTTATTTATTGCTGTGCGTTAGCGGCTGGGATGGACCTAGTGGTCAGTGTTTACGGTAATTTGCGTTCCTCGGAATTTCATTGAGAAACTAAAGCCTTGTTCCTCTAATTGCCCTATAAAGTCACACAAATGACTCTCTCTCTCTCGTTATCAAATCTCAAAGTATTCGGTGTTATAACACAGATTAGAGAGCCGGTATGCTCCGCATTGTTTTCGATAAGAGGACATTTAACGAAACCGTAATAATGCACAGCTTTCTCTCAAAAATACTCGGACTGTTAGTCACACCTCCTCGAGATCAGGGATGTCTCGGGCGACTATTATTTTTGCAAACAACTTGCGCAATGGGCCTCAACTTTCTGATATGCCACGGCTTGAAAGTCAAGTTCAAAGCCGTCCCCGCGATTTCTCTCTACACGTGTTTATACCCGATATCGATATTTTTCCATTGGTCTACCAAAGGATTTTCCTTTGATCGATTAAGAAACGGCTCCACTGACAGCTAAGGTTACGTGTACAGCTTATGGAAAATCAATCTCTTTCGTAGTTTCTTGACCTTTCTAAAAGAGCCTTTTGATCCATGCCTATCGGTCCATCAATGAAGCCGGACCTATCCAAACACTCGTTACTACGCACGCGAGATATTGTGTTTACAAATTTATCTCCAGGCGCGCACACAAACGTCGGAAACAAAGGAAGATGTCAACAATACACACTGCGAGTCATGCAGACGACCTTGTAAAATCATTGCAGACAGCTATCTATATTTGGATGAAAATCTCATTTCATTCATGAAACAGCTCATCAGCCGATGGTGTTTACGCGGATTTCAAAGGACACCGCGATAGGAAGTGCATCTCTGATGGATATAGTTTTATGCGATGTCGAGGCGTCTCTTTGTAAAAACGCTACGATTAATAGTTAGTCCGAAAACTTTCTCTCAGCTCAGTCACGTCTGTGAGCATCTCGGCTATGCGGAAAAGCGAAAACCGGTTTCCTATTCCCTCGAACTGCGACGAATTGGACGTATACACGGTTTCAAAAACATAAACAATAGCTCGTACAAAAAAAAAAAAAAGTTCGCCTAGTAGAGGCGTGTACACTGACGTCCGCGATACAAGTACACGTATAATGTCTATTCGCGATTTTTCCAAGGAAGAAGCTTCTACCTGCGTCTTCGCACAATATCCGGAGGAAATTTTCGAAATACGACGAGACAGCCTTGATCGCGTTCGCTCTCGGGGAAAACCAGGCGTCAGGACCGTCATCGTTCAGGCGCGTCTGCGTGAAAAAATGGTCCATCATTTGTCAATATTTGTTGTGAAGAATCTTTCAGTATAATCGATCCTGGGAAAAAAAACATGGAGCTTTTTTTACTGGGTGATTTTGGCTGGGAGAAAAAACGTTTTCGACCTTCGCGTTTAATTCTCTCTAGAATCCAGTGGAAACCTCGCGACCATCGGCTCATAGAAATTACACGGTTCTCGCGTCCACTGCGCAACTCTGCAAGTAATACTCGTGGAAATAGGTTTTCCCCTCGCTCGCGTTACAATCGCGGAAAACCCATGTTTCTCCTCTCCTAAGCACGCGAAAACGAGCTAATTACACGATTGCGCCTCGATCGTACTCCGGGTAGCATTGTGCAAAAAAAAAAAAAAATACATTTTCCAGCCTCGCGTACAGATCCAAAGATAGCGCGAAAATTGCCGGCTTTTCGCTCCATCCAAAAAAAAAATGTCCAAATCATCGTCCTGGCCGACCTTTAAACCCGCGAGCAAAAATGGTCGAAAATTCATCCGGGCTGTAAAACTACAAAAAAAAAAAGCCCTCCTTTTTTCTCTCAGCTCGTGCGTCGATGCGCTTCTTCTCGGGATATATATATATATACCCACACACGTGTACGCAGCACGTGGGGTATTCACATATCAACGTCCCTCTTCTTCTCTCTCTCTCTCTCTCTCTCGTACGCGCCGCCGTCTTACTTATCTCCCACCGATCCAACCGATGGGTCACGTGACTCGCGCTTGGATATAAGCGGCCGGAGCTTGGCTGAGCCAGACATTCTCGAGTGAGAAGCCACAGAGCAAGCAAGTCAGTGACTCCTCGAGTTCTATAACGCAAAGTAAAGCTTCAAGTTTTTTTTTTCGTTGGTTTGTGCTCGTGTCGTAGAAAGCTCAAGATGTACACCAATCCGTTCAACCGCAAGCACAGCACGATCCGCCAGGTGCTGGATCGTATTTTGGATCCGAGCAAGAAGCCGATTCGCCGATCGGAATCGGTATCCAGTTCGGGTAGTAACAGCTCGAAAGGAAGCACCGGATCACTCGGTGGTAGCAGCCGAGGTATTCTTCAGTGGGGAAGGAAGTGAAGCGATGGAATAGAGTTCAGTCTACTGTTTATCGTTTATACTCTCCTTGGTCGGGAGTCTGTAGCAGATCGACGACGACGACGACGACGATAATGACGCGTCGAGGCTTAGTCTTCGGAAAAGCTCGTCGAGAAAGGGAGGAATATTCTGCGGAGACGTTCGCCGATTTCAACATCAACGGCTCATTCGAACTATCGACGCAGATGCGGAGGAAGCGCAGAGCTTCTCTCATCGTAGATCATCGTGTGCGACCGCTGGTTACACACATCGCACAGTGCGACGTTTTCTAGTTTAGTATACGCGTATCCGAATCGACTAGTCAGATATCTTCAGTATTACAACTGTGTCGCACACAAACGCGCTTCGCCATTGTATAATAGTTGCCATTGTATACAAATCGTTATTTATTTATCGAGTACCAGACTGCGTATATTGTTACTACACACAGAAATGTATCCGCTCCGATTTTTGTCAAAAATGAGAATATATGCACAATATACGTTTTTTTTCGCCAAAAATCAAAACCAGTTATTCTTCCGTTATACACCTCGAACCTCACTCTCCGAATCCACGAATTCCTTTCTTTCGAGCATATACTTAGCGCGAGCGCCGACGTCGATATATTGCGTCAGTCGCTTCTCGATTGAATTAAAATTCAAGGCTACATCTCTTTCTCGCGACTGAATCAGTCTAATTTTTCGCTATTAAAGGATAACACTTATAGTGCAACGCTTCCGATATCTTTCGTAACGAGATGTGTTCAATAAACTTTCTGACATTGTAATAATATTTGCCGACACGGCGAATTGCAGCGGAGAAGCCTCGTCGCACTGACTTTGCTCCAATGAAAAAATCTTTCGTTAAATCGCCTTTACGAGTTCCGAGAATCGCTTGAACAATAACGAATCGTTAAGAGATCGATAACACGACACGAAGTTCAAAGCCAGGGCCGTTACTATTACTCGACTTGTTTTGGCATCCGAGAAAGTGGCCGAGTAGCACCACAGCTGATAAGGAATTCCACAAGCGTACGCGAGGATTTCTTCTATTATTAGAACGGCCACCACCGCGAGGCGAAATATTGTCATGCGCGCGATAAGACCGTACGACTTTTAAACAGCCGTATAGTTTCTTCGCTCGTTGTTTATGCAACGCGTTCTATTTTCGAGCTTGATTTTCGGTACTATTATAGGCTGAGACGACTCGTTATCGCATATGGAGTTTGTATAGCTGCTCGAAGTGCAGTTTATCTCTGGTTAAACAAAGCTGAAATCATCGCTTACGGCTCGAGTCGTGTTTGGACGCAGTCGACGCGACGTCAGAAGATTTTCGAAATTCTTCGCACTGAGAGTTAGCGATAATTGTCGAAGCGAATTTTTCAAGCCTCGCTGATATCGGACGTTCTTCGAGCTTGCAGTGTAAGGAGAATTGAAAGTCGCGAATTTAGCGATTTGAAATGCAAAGTTTTCCAGTAAAACGAGCAATGACTCTCTGAAACATCGTGTGCCACGAGGCTCCGAAATAATCGACAGACTCTTGATTAGTCTCTAATCAAAACGATCTCCAGCGACAAGCTTACCGATCTACATTCAGCTCACGCATATAATCAGCCCAGTAAATTCATCAAAGTATAATATCCTCGAAAAAAAAAAAAGTGAAGCACATGCAGCACACGCGCGGAAAAATATCACCGTCGGCAGGCTCGTCGCGATCGTTTACCGATTCGGCCAATAGCGTTGCGCCGTCGCGTCCTATATTGCTCGCGATACCAGTGGGTATGTATGGGGGCACACAATGCGCGCATCAGCCTTACGTAACGGCCGTCGTCGCAGTTCACGAGCTTTTCGACTTAACGCGTCGTCGTCGATGTTTTGCATTATTATTGAGACGGTATTAATGGCCGACTTTGACGTGAAATGCGCGAGAAAAAATTCTGGCTGTAGAGGGAGAGAGACGTTAGCGTCATATATTGGCGGTATCGTCACGAATAACGCTGAGCATTTGAATTTTCCTCGAAGACTTTTTTTGCTACAAGTGTCGTTCGCGCTGTTACCGAGAAGTGTATATAGGCGCATCGATTTGTAGTTTATGCTGAATTACACACGCGGTGATGCTGTAGATCTGTTGTTTGTTTATCGGATGTAATGCCAGACGTGCGTGACGTGGGCATTTTTTGAAAAATCATACTGTGTCGTCAGTGAGCTTCGATTTGTAAATGTATTTTCCAATAAATATTTTGGAAAATACATTTATAAAAAATAGCAACGTGTACGTAAAGCATCGAGTTTAAACGTAAACTTATCCGTCCTGCGCAGCGCGTAACTTATTTCTCTAAATTGTAGCCGTGTAACCGATGTAGGTCAAGCGAATATAGCCGATAAGAGAATGAGTTTCCATATGTGACATCTCGATTTCAAATCAGCTCCTTACGTAACGATATGTCCCGCGTGAAAAGCACGGAAACCGTTTCTCTTACGAGAAAAAAAGAAGCATAGAACGATAAGCACCTATTGTGTGCGTGTACCGAAATAACCTAACGCGGATAAAAGAATGAACGGAGTCGAAATTTTCCAAGACCCTTCGAGAGACTTCTTTCCTTTTAACGGTAAGCCGAACAACAGAGCCGAAAACCTTTCAACTGGCCTTGGACGATCAAATTTGCCAAGGTGGACGGCCGCAGTCGTTTTATACCTACTCGGTGAAAAAAGAAAGAGAAAATAAGTAAGAGTGAGCTTGTCGTCGAGGAAAAAGTCGACGAACTTTGCTGCTCTGTGTGTGTGTGCAGTGAATAAAAGAGAGAGAGAGAGAGAGGATTCCGCGATCGATGCGGTCGAGAGTTGTGGGTATATGTGACGCCGAGACGTCTTTTTTCTTCAAGAATGGCATTGTAGGTCATTTAAAATTCGATGTTAAAATCAGCGTTTTTATCGGCTGACTACTCCGGAGACTGATCTTTCCACTGGAGAGAAAAAAGGCTTATGAATTATGTCGCGGTGGGCCGATGAGTTGGAAAAAATTTCACGTGAGAGAATATTAGTCGCAGGTCGGGACTTTTTTTTTGATGACGTTGGCGAGTGTGCGGTTTTCTGTATATTTTGTTGTGGGCTTGTTTCGACGTATTAGGGTTTAGAATGACGTAGTTTTTCTCGTTGTTTTTATTTTTTATTTTTAATGGGACTACAGTCTAATTATAGCGGTTAGTCGTTTAATATGAAGCCAGCGTTCAATAACAGTTTAACCGGAATTAACAAGCCTAGGAGTATATGGTGCTAATCGAGAGAGTAGAATTCTGATCACGAGCGCATCTGCACAACATATGACAAACAGGCGAGCATCGTATGGGTGAATACAAAAACAAGTCGTACCCCGGCATAACTGATATGTTTATTTTACGAAAATAGCTCGGCTAGAAAATGAAACGTATTTTTTTTTCGTTTTGTTGTCAAGATGTTTAGTTCAAATATTAACGCCAGACGAAGGCTATGAAGAATTATGATGAGCTTCGGCTAATTTAATGCATCGAATAATACTGTAAAAGTACATTTAGGTACATGACGTCACGCCCGAATACAGCTGCATCTCTGCGGTGATCGAATATTCAGCAGTTCGTGCTTTCCATTAATCAAAATAAAGTTAAGATAGCAAACATTTCCTGTTTCATCAATCTTTCTTTTCGAGCCTCATAGAAGCCATTTCTTTTATAATCTCTGATAGCCAAAAGTAGAGAGACCGACCGTTAAATAAGGCCGATGATGAAGTTCATCGACACGCCAGTAGTGGAGATTTTAATGTATGATTTCTCCTTTATTGGCTGAATAAACTCGTTTGATTTAGACGCGGATAGATGATCGCTAAAAAAATGAACGGGTAAATTCGCCGAACAAAACGTGTTCCCGCACGATGACTATGATTCTATTTAACTTTGGACATTCCAGAATTCTGGAATCACGATGCGTCATCGATTTTCTTGAGATTCGTGGACCAAATTTCCAACTTTTATGTGAGATGTGTGAATTTCCTGAATTTAATTACCAGTATATCAAAGTGCCATCTGCGTTTTTCTTTTAATTGTGAGAACAGAAAGACCCAACGGTGAATTAGTAATGCTTGATAAACTTGGTATTTCTCAAACCAATTATTAAACTAAATATACAATTAATTCTTACCTAAGCAGAGTATAAATTATATTTAATGATTTAATGATTATTTGTGATAATAACCGACATGAAACGAAGTGCAAATGCATCAGATATTTTAACTGAATGCATATACAATTTGCTAGACTTTTCTTGTTGCATATGAATATTGCATCACACTTGAAGTACCTATTTTGAATATGAAAATCATTGCAATTGGAAAGAATATACGATGACATTTGGTCAGCTGAATGTTAGACACGTCGCTCGTTAGGGTGCAAGACATGACTTGATAAAACAGCACCTTAGACTTTATTTTTAGCTTTCTCTTTTTCCACCGAGAAAGCTCTGAAAAATCAATGACTGAAAATAGGAGGAACAAAAATTTGACCTTTTTTTATTTTTATTTTTCCCAAGACGCGCATGAAATGGGTAATTTTTCACGACTGGAATTGGGAGAGAAAATTGATCACCTCTAAAAATTTTTTCGAGTTTTATTATGTAATATTATTAATTTATTACTATTAATGTTATACACTACTCAAAATGTACAATTTCCTTTCCCACTTTCAGCAAAAAACTACGATATGGGACATGGGAAGAAAAGCTATTTCTATATATTTTCTCTCCTTGTTGCACAATGTAGTATTCTACAAATCACAGTCATCGACAGATACCTTTTTCATCGCAATTCATTCCAACGACACAATATTCACGACAAAATAACATCGTTAAAATTAATTAACCAATAAAAAGTACTCCACAACAGCATCGTTCATAATCAATAATTAAAATTGTGTAAATACTCATTCCAAAGAGCTAAAATAAAAGCCGTATAATCACGCGTGAAGACACTATATACTAACTCTTAGCACACGCATACCGATTGTGCAACAGACAGCTTCTCCGGAAGCATGCAAACGAGCGGCTTCACTGACATCAGCCGTCGAGAAAAAGAGGAACAAGCTGCACGACCGTGGCCGTGATTACACAGATCAGCGCCTTGCACTCTTGGCCTTTCGCGCAGTCAATGACACTCGAAGATGGATTTCGCCAAGGTGAGGGATAATTCTGTATACGTGACGATTTCGACGATGCATAATCGATATTTATCAATTAGCAGAAGCGTCGAGATTTTATCGTTCGACGAAGAGATAGAGAGTCGAGGAAAAGGGAGAATCCATCACACCAAGGATCCACGACTCATCTTTTTTAAAAGAAAGCTCGTTTCGTTATGAAATAAATTATTGTTTCGCGTGTGATGCTCGTTGAGACTTCAGTTCCTGGCCTTGAAAATAATTTCTTATTAACCTTAAGCGTAGGCCAAAAGACCGAGATGAATGGCTCGTTTGCGACTGATGAGTTATACGGGCATTAAAACCGATTTTCTTTTAGTGCGATTTATAAAAAGTAATTTACTGTGCTAACGCACGAATCGAATGATTTGTGTGATGTTTACGAATTGAGGATTAGCAGAATGGCAGTTTTTTGCGAAGCCGAAGCTGCTTTTTCATTCGGACTTTCTGCTTCTTCTTTTTTTATTATGACATAAAATCGAATCTCGTGTATACCTATAGTCGAGTAAGAAGAGTCGCGTGCGTGAATTCGAGAACCAAACAGGCGAAAAAAAATTCTTATCTCACATCTGCTTAATCGCGTAATACAAACGATGACACTACGTGTTGAAGAGCTTCGAGTTTATTGCTATAAATATACGCGATATCTCGATAATGATCGATTATCGCATCCCTAAACATTCCTCTTGGAAGAATCTTGTAGTGATTATACGATAAGTTTTATAAACATTCATGAAAATTATATATTACGGAAATTCAAAGGACTCAAGCAGTTATAGCATGAGCAAGCCCATAACAAGTATAGGAAGTTTTGCTATTTATATCTTCTGAGCACAGATTTTGATTATGAGAAAAATGGAGATGACCTATGCGACATCTATCTTTGCTATCCAGAGACTACATCTATGTACAGGCTAGTCCAAAACTGCTTAGCAAATCTTTTTCTAGCAAAGTATTGTTTCATTTTTTGCATGAAAATTTAGGTTTACAAACCACGATTCATAATTTACGTTTCGCGTTCGTCGAGGTAAGAAGCGAGTTTGACATCATTTTACGAGGAGATATAAGTTACGAGAGGAGACGATGTTTTGCGTTACTTCATATTATGCATTGACGGAATCAGTCGTGTCTGTGATGATTTGAAATTTCAATTTCTATCGATTCACGTGACTCCGTAAGTCGCCGGTGTACATTCGTTCTCCGCATCTCAAAGTTTTTTCGTCCCGCATAAAGTCATACATTATGTGTAAATTATGAGTAAATGCGCATTCCACATTTCTTCATACCGCGGTCTCTTTTAATTATTTTCTCTGCGTTCGAAAAAAAAAAAAATACTTTACATACACCTATCATCGTCAAAGATTTTTCTTCTTCCAGCTGGACGACGGATCTAACAAGCTTCCGATGCATTTTCACTCTGTTTTCAATTACGAACTCGTGAGGTTTCAATCAAATTACATTTTATTATTCAGTTAACAAATACCGTAATAACACATATAATAAATATTAAAACTTGCATATGAAACAAGTGTCCCATGCACACGAATTCTTCTTCATCCATTGACCACTACAAAATCGATTCTTTCCCACATAAAAAACTGCACATAAAACTGGCCTTGTAACTATACAACCGATCGATTGGCTTTCGAGCACACGAGTTCTGCATCTTTGTCAAAAAATACTCAAGTGTATAACAAAATAAAAAAAAAAGAAATTACAGATCGCTCCGCCGATCAGAACAAGCGGAAATAAATCAAAAGCGTAGCAACGTCAATAAGACTCGAGGCAATAGTCGCAGATCCAGTACAGGCAGACGATGTCCGACCTCGAGGTTCCGATAATCTCTCGGCAAAGTTTACGAGACCTCATTCTCTCTCTTATTTATTCGTTATCTCGGTGGCGACGCCTCTTGGCTCCCAGTGCGAAGGAAATGCCTGGTGTTGCGGTTGGTGAATATGTAGGGGCTTCTCTCGCTCGGACACAGGAACCTCTCGAAAATCTGCGGTAGTCCCCTTTCCGTCTTGTTGCCTACCGGCTCGAGCATGTTATTCCAGAGGAGATTGGCACCTGTCGAGGTTTTTTGAAAAGAAACAGGTTAATTTATGGTAATCAGTTTCCTGGTGTGTGCCTTGATACCGACGCGAATCTGTATCGATTTAGTTTTTTTTATGTGGTTTTGAGAGGGGAATTGGGAGAGTTTTCTTTATATTCTGAGGGAAATGGAAATAGGAAAATTGAATCGACCCATAACGTGGAGCTCGCCTTATCTTGCGAATTTTGACCTCGATTTGGGGAATTTTATCACCGGATACAAGAGACCCAGATTTCTGTCTAAACTTTGTTTTCTCTTTTATCGTCGTGTTCTTAAGAGATTTCTCAATCGACTGATTAGGCTCAAATCTATCTTCGCACTATTATCCATTTACATTTGTGTTCTGATAGAAAAGCTCGCTGTTAAACACGGATTATCAGCGGAGCAGTTTGAAACATCAGTACTGAGAGGTTAATAGAGCTGTTACTAAAAATATTCATGTTACAAACCACGTGAGGTAGAACAAAATTAATAAAAACAAGGAAACCATGCCCTAACGCGACTTCATAGGATTAGAGAAAACTCAAATGAAAATAGTGATAGCATGAGCGGCCCAAGCAGCAGGCCCAACAAGGCAGTTTCGGCATAGGTGGAACACCCCTATATATGCATTCTGTGCGCAGATAGTAATGGAGAAACGAGAAAGTGCCTTTGCGCCACCTATCTGCGCAAGCTGGAGACTAGATGCTAGACCAGAAGCCAGTCCAAAAAGATTTACTATAATGGCTTTTGACTCATTTCACAAGCCAGGCTGATGGATCTTTTTTCTTCCTAGATTAATAAGAGTAGAACTCATATTTTCTTTAGCAACCCACATAAGCAACATTCAGTTACACGAAGAAGATATTCTTATCGCTCAATAATTACTCGATAAAAATATAGCTATTTTCGCTTATCGCGTTATACTCGTATACATATAAAATTGTTGCTGCAACTATAGTCCGTCTCTAAAAAGAGTTATTATCCCTCCAGAACCGATAAAACTCGATCGCAAGCACACTTTGTTGCCGTTATTATTGAAATAAACAGATCGGCGCATCGCAAATATCTCTGCAGAGCGTTGACTCACCAGCCAGTGTTAACTCGGAAATCTAACTTACCGAGTGCGTGGCCTTTTTGACTGAAGTGGAAACAGTCGTGTGTGACCAAACTCGCGTCTATCGGCGGAGCATTTCTGGGGTTTGCATTGGGCGCATTGAACAGTTTTGTGAACGGCTGTAGCACCACCGTGAAATCATCCGTGGTGTCGTATCTGAGAAAGTTTCGTCATTAATTCTATTATCTGCTCTAATTACTTAAGGAAGTGGAAGAAATCGTCGTTATCGACTGATGATAAATTACCTTCCGGAGGCAACCAAAGCCTCGGCAGCCTGTTGGTACATGTGGGACATTTTGGACGCTGCGATATCGGGCTGACTTCCTCGATGCATGCACGCGCAATAAAGTGGATGCAGGATGCTGCACATTAGACTACGTACTGGCACTCTTAGAGATACTGTAACATCTGTAAAATACAATTATCAAACAATGTAAGGCTATTCACATTATACAACGTCTCTCGTCGCTCAAAACAATTTAGCTCGTTACCGTCACCCTAATGAACACATAAAGTGTGCCAGTGACAAAAAAAGCCGGAAAAAGTTCGTAGGCATTTAAAATGTAAAAACCGTTTGTAAAAACTTTAAAGAAGATTGGATGTAACGAGGTAACGACGCAACAACTGCAAGCGTCTGTCTATACCTATGCAGAGTTTCGACTAACGAGTAGAAATCCGCATTTGAATAAGCTCGATTTCAAAGTAAGATAAAACAAATTGAAAACCTTAACAGTTACATCACGTTTCATACCTATGGCTGGAATTAAATTAACTATTGTACGAGGTAAAGACGCCCTCAGGAAGTCCAGAGCTCTTCGTAAATGTAAAGCGTAACGAATCGGCGAAAATTCCTTTGGACTGTAGCACTGCGCTGAGCAAATGTCGTTGGCACCAAACAGTATCGTTATCATCTAAAACGATGAAGAAATCGTTATAAAAAATTGCTACTTCTCGCTATATCTGCTATATGGATCATACCTTCCAATGATTATCGATATCGATATCAGGATCACTCCTCATCCTCTGCACGAGGATCTTAGCCTGGTGCAGCGCGTCTTCCGTCGCTGCCACCGGATAAGCTATGTTCAAGCGAGCCTCTCGCGATATGAACTCACCAGTACCCGTAGAGTAACCTGTCAGTCTTGGATTGTACTCCTTTAAAGAAAAATCACAAACATTATTACAATATACTATAGTGTAAGCGCGCATCGAAAATCGCTCAATCATAAAAATTACCTTGAGGAGATTTGGAACAGTGAGGTATTTCCTCCAATCCTCTTGTCCTCCGATGCACCAGCTGACGCCTCGCGCCTCGATGAATGTGCCGATGGCGAACTCTTCCAAGGCACCGCTACCCGCTACCAAAGAATCGCCCAAACCCGCGATAACGTCGATGTCACCTGGCCTCAATTGATTCACACTTGTCGGCGGAACGGCTGACCTGGCGTAAGAACCCACCGATTATAGCTGTACTGACGCGCGCCGATTTTGTGCCGATTGAGAGAAAACTGATTATCCTTAACGATGCCGATAAAATCGCGATCGTAAATGGCTTTCGTCGCGAGTGTGTGTGTGTGTTGCGTCATTTATTTACGCGAGAAAGTGAGAGAGAATATTTCGGCGAACAATTATATCGGTTGGTATATTTTTAATGTGTTTATGTATTTTTGCGCAGAAGTAATTAAAAATTCGATCCTGGCGTGTCCCTAGATTCAAGTGTGCCAAAACCGGTTTGTAAATGTCTCAATTTCGTGTCCTTGCGAGATTCTAAATCGAATTTAGTCCATATCGCTTTGCATAAATCAGCGATCTCCAATTGTTGTTACGCAACGCGTATAATATAATTTTTAACGGAGCGAATAATTTACATCAACGCATCAGGCGCTTATTTCCGCGATCGGTTGCGTAAGCAAATCGATCTGCCTTTTTCTTTCTTACCGATACACACACTCACGAGCCATTACCGCGACGAATCTGTGCTTGATTAGGCTTAGCTAACTACACACATACGCGAGATGATGTTTGCAAAAAAGTATACTTATATATAAGAGAACGAGCGACGAGACATTTCTTTCGGCGCATACGGTATAAGCAGCTACTTTCGATTCGCTTTCGGAAATCGGCTCCTTCCTCACGGCAGTGCAGTAACGTGAGCTAATTTTCGCTCGATGATCTCGATTTATAAAGGGAAGGGAGCAGAAAAAAAAAAAAAGATTCGCGTGAAATGCGCGTTGACCTCACCTGCCGCTTCGAAGATCGCAGGGAAAGGGGACCCGCGGCGCGACTGTCCGCTGCTTCCTCACCGCGTACTCGACTTTCGGGTAGAACACGCCTTTTGCCTCCAGGTCGTTCTGAAATAAACAACGTGTTGTGTAAAGGAATATGGAATTTAAAAAATGTCGATTTTTGAATTTCGCGCCATTTTTTTTTAAAAGCGAAAGTTCGACACTTCAGTGAAAAACCATCAAAGTCGTCGTAGCGTGTCAACGTGAGCGGAGACTTTTTCGCAAAATTGTTTGTATCCCAGTAAGGAAACGAGCATAACTCGTCGGAACACTGACTAAAAGCCCGTTTGCGAGCAGAGCGAAAATACTTGCGTCACGCGTCAAGCTCACCTCGCGCACGATGATGTAGAGATTGCCGGGCTCGTTTCGAGCGTGATAAGTGCACACGAGTATATTTTGCCGATCTCAAGTGTCGTACGAGTATATCGCATCGATCCTCGGTGAGGTAACGCCGCGAATCAAGGAAACGCGCGGATAACCTAGTAGTAGTCTGCAGCTTCCAGCGTCTATTATTTCCGCGATGAATCGAGAGAGTTCACTCGTTACAGCGGCCGGGGTCACGAAAACGACGCTTTCACTGTCGCCGCCACATACTCTCTCACACACACACTTTTAACAGCAGCGGATTCGCACTTCTATCTACACACATACACGTGTGTAATGGCTCGGAGCGGAAATTCCGATCGATTAGACGAGCGCGCGAGCGCGTTTATCGAATCCTCTATACTCGCACCGCCGGCGGTGGTATTTTCATTCATCCGATCGATTATATAAACCAATTAGAGCCCGAGATGTACCTTTACGTAATCGACGCTTCCTGCGGCGAGATGCGCTCGCGGGAACCTTTTAGGAGTTGCGAGGCGTTTATCGAAAAACCGATGTATGTTATTATACTCTGTATAGTATAGGTGGGAAAGGGGCAGACTGCGTGTCTATACTATTATACTATTGTAATGGGACACGTACACACACGTTCGAGCATTAAGAAAGAAGGAATTTATAGCGATAAATTAAGCCGCGTGTATCAAACGCTGACAAGGGAATTGAATAAATTATCTTTTTAGAGAAACACTTGCCAGCAAAAGCTATATGCGTGCGTGTGTGTGTGTGTGTGTGGGTCTCTTCGATTATTGTAAATTACTTTCTCCTCAGGGTCATTTACATAATAGAGCTCTTGGATATATTCTCTCGCGTTAATACACCCGTTGGTCGGCCCCTTCGGAAAAAAGAGACACAAAAAAAAAAAAAATTCTTTTCGGTGTATACACTGCACTCGCGCGACTCTCTCGTAATATACAGAAATTTTGTCGTGTTTCGTTTATACAACGTCGAAAAAGTAAACCTCAGCCTCTTCTTCTTCTTTTTTTTTCTAGTTAATCACTCGGTTCGACGCTGAGACGAGAAAAAAAAAGTGTAACCGAATACGCTCGATAATTCGGAGCTTTCTTTTCTCTCGAGTATTAACCTACTTGGGATCGTTAGTTTTTCGTCTCTCAAAGGAGTGTTAATTGCGATCGCTTACCTTGCCGGATTGAAAGAGCGAGCGTATCATGTCGGTGAAGGAAGCAGCCCCTGCCGGTCCGGTCCATAACGACAGGCTGATTACTGCCAGGTAAACGAAGTAAGCTCTCATCTTACGACCTGAGGCATCAACTGTCTCTCTCACTTCGGAATCTCTATCCGAAGATGCAGCAGCGCATATTCTTCTATCTGCCGGCAGCTTCTCGGATATGCGCGTCTGCGTGTATTGTTTACATAGACGAGAGCCGACACTGGAAAAGGAGGAAGCGATCGGCTCGTAAAACACCTGACGCCTGAAGAAAGTGTGAGCGTATGTGGCCATTATGACACCTTCTCGTGTATATGTACAGTGACGTGAGTCATTACACATACAAGCGCGTGCGAAGTGATGAGCACGAGAGCGCGCGACTTATTCCGGTTCCGAGACGAAGCTGTGTGTAATGTATTAACGGACGAATTTCGAGAGACGTTCTCTCTTCGATGGGCATTTCCGCGAGATACTTGCATCAGACGTTTCTCCGACGGGTAGGTGTGTCGCGTTAAGTTTTTGTTCAAAGAAAAACCCTTCGAGGCTTCTTCAACTTTTTATATTCAAATTTACGCGCGGAGCTTTGGTCGAGCTTTTTTTGCATAAGCAGAGCATCGACGCTTTTCTGCTCAAAGAGGCGAAAAAGAAAGTTTATGCTAAAATGAGCCTCGGCGCAGATTTATCGCCTTAGTCGAAAACGAGGCGCGCATTATGCAAGCTGGGCATTCTTTTGAGCAACCACTGTAAGCGCTCTTTATTTTTTTTTTTTTTTTTCTTTTTAACCGGAATCGTAATGAACTTGCGCGCGGAGTCGTTACACAATTTATGCAAGGTTCTGAAGGTGGACGACTGCATTATTACGTGACAGGCGCGATATAATGGAAAATATAGCCGTGTGTTCGATGGCAGAGTTATAGAAAAAGGAAAGTGCCTCGATTTGGTTTCGACGGCCGTGAATAACTTATCGCGTCATTAACGACGAAAAGGAGACGTCTCTTGCGAAATACACGCGACGCGTATTAGTATTCGAAAGTAGACTAACCGATGATTAAGGGGCATTATCGGTTAGTCGGCTTAGTGGATCTTCGAATTATTGAAATTCCTCAAGCTCTCGGTGAAATTTGTTTTCTTCCCAGTGGAAATGTATACCGCGTTGCGATCGAGTCTATATACGTACGAGTTGCAAAAGTGACATTGTTTAACATGCAAATCACACGCTCGATGAAAAAAAAAACTCTCTTACCCGAGTGCACTTTCCAAACGCTCGTCTTTGTCGGGACGACTTTCGAAAATCAAAGCCTCCTTCCGGCCGGAATAACGCCGGGCAAAAGGGCATAATAGCCTCCTTATCCACTGCGTAGACTAGCACTCGTCACTTCATCTCGTACACGTGAGAAAAACTGAGTATACACACACAGCCGGTGTATCGTAAGCCGAGCTGGCGACGGGGAGACTCGCGCTTTTCGAATGAGGAGGACGCGCACGCGGAGGACTCTTCCAGCCGCGAAAACGTCTCTCTCTCTCTCTCTCTCTCTCTCTCTTGCTTACTCTCTCTCTCTATCCCTTCCTTTTGAACGACGCGCGCGCTCAGGCGTCGATTTTTCGTATGCGGAGCTTGCGAGCCATACGTGAGTAAGAGTACGAGCAGCGCCGGCGAAAATCGAACGGCACATGTGTATCGGTTACGTATGTTATACAGTGTACGCGTGTGAGTGTAATCGAAAGGGGAAATTCCGGATGGTTTTTTTTTTTTTTTTTTTCAGCGAGTGACCTGTAGCGCTGTGATCGATATCGTGGATACTTGGCAACGTTTTTGAGCGCGAAAATGAAGGATTTTTGTGGAAGCGGCTGTTGTAACGCGTCAGAATGTGCCAGCTTTCGAATTTATTTTGAGACAGGACTGCTATTAATTGTCGTCGCGTGTTTATAGTGGCGTATCGGCGGCTAATGGTGTCGAAGATGAAGCGGAGGGCTTGAGAAATTTGCATAGCTACTGGCTGATATTGGCCAATTATTCGTTATGTAAACTCTGTATTCGGTTACAGTTTTAAAGTGCGAGATAGGTGCTTGGCAGTTTTGGACTTCTGGTAGAATATTTCGTCAAGCTGTTGCTTCATTATCGACGTGTTTGGTCACTATAAATAGGTCCGGTATTTTTGACCCAAATGATCCTTTGATATGTAACGTTATTTTCTACAAAATAACAAAGTGCTCCACACCAATGATAAAATTAAATTAAAAAATGTATTTTTAAGATGTACTTTGCGTATAAGATTTCCAGCTACAAAGTATTTTTTGCTGATCTCTAGATTGCGAGTCATTACTGAGCGTCGGAGAGAAAAAACTTTATACTTCAAGTCTATTCTCACATGCATCCAACACTGTGTATGTGGATAATTTTTTTGAAGCAGTGTCCATGCAGATGCAACTTTCATTTGGTGCGATGCTGCAAGCGAAACAATTTACGGCTCTGCGTTGCAAAATCAAAGTACAAATTTAGATTGTCGAAATTATATTCACATTCGGCTTTTCTTATGTTACAAAAACGTTTTACCTTTTGGTCAGTTTTTTTTTTCTTAACTGGATAAGTAACACGATAGTATTTATTAATATTATATGAACAATACTCGAAGGTACAAAGTATTTTTATTCGTTAAAAGTTTTGGTCTTATAATAACGTGGAGGATAAATATTTAATTTATTAGAATAAGCGGTTCTTAAAAATATTTTCGATTGATCGCTAAAAGAAAGATCAACGCCAGTGAAGATCCGCAGGAATTCGGCTAATGGTCACAAGGCACTGGCTTATAAAAAAGCTCTGCAACCGTCGATCGAATTAAAGGACGAAAGAATCATCTATCAGCATCGAGAGTTGCAGGATCCAACCTAAAAGTTTCGATCGTTCCATCTTGAAGGAGTTTAATTTGATGTCTGATTTTAGTCAGTTGAAAAATGGCGCGTTTTGATGACGGCTCGATTTTGAATTTGAATTTTGTATTTTAAATTTTATCTTATAATATTCAAAGAGTTACCCTGGTAGAAATGTTAACGGTTAATAAGCTAAGTTTTAAGGCACTTAGCTAAGTTGTGGTTAACGATTTAACTAAATAAGCGTTTAACCGTTTAACTCATTATAAAACGAAACTTTTGCTTGAAATTTGTCAAATGACTGTTACAATCCAAAAATTGTAGAAAAATACGTTACGATCGTAAAAAATCAAAATATTCGTAATAAGACATGTATACGTTTTAATGCCAAAAAAGGGAAAAGCAATTTTTAACTTAATAATAATACTGACGTGTTAATTTTTTTACATCAAAATTTGATAAAACTGGCCAATTAAACTTAACTTTGTAACGAATTTCAACCATTAATTTTCTACCAGGGTACTGGTATGTAGATTTTACCATTTCCCTCATAACAATGTGCGCGCCGAGTCTGTGTATAGTGGTGGGCCTGCACCCCTGCTAAAACTGCCTTGTTTGGTCTGATACTTTTGTTTATAGATTCGTCGCAAAAAGCCAGCATCAGATTGCCAATTGCTCATGCGTAATCCGAACTTACTATCTATGCCGAAGAAATAGCCCAAGTTTTCAAGCGTGGGGAAAACTACTATCGACTCGATGAACGAGGCTGTCTCTTGCGAAAAAGATGATTTATTGGGTGTTGAACTATTTCGAGACTGAGGAAATAAGAATTGTTTATTGAAATTTTAAAACGATAAACGTATCCACCTCCAAAACAGAGATGAACCTATATTTCGTTCTCGTTTATTGGGCAAGAGCATCTTTCTTGTCTCAAATTTTACCAACTCTTTTATGAAATCCTAATGCATTCATACAACATCGTTCCACACAATGCATACGTCAAAAACATTCGAATTTATACCGCGAAGAGATATTTCTATAAAAATTACAATACAGAGATCTAAGTACACTTAAATACAAGCATTAGAAATCAGAACATGCCGCAACGAGCTCAGCTTAATAATACCAAACATCAGTCTTACACGTATACAACTACAATCTAAATCGTCGGCATTAATTCCTCGAGTTCTTGGGGGTCGCAATGTACGGCCTTCGCTCGGTAGGACAAACGAATTCCCCAAAAATTTCCGGCCAGTTTCGGGACTTCTGTCCCACCGGCTGCATCAGGTTATTCCACAAGGCATTGGCAGCTGAAACGATATACACAATATGGCAGTGTCATTGGAGTGTCGACTTATCTCTACGAGAATCTTTCGCGTAAAAAGAAGCGATTTCAAACGTAACATGTCAAAAGCGTCCGCGAGGCTCAACCGGTTTTCTTCTTTTTAGTCGACGTAACTCGCGTGAAACGTTTCCGTCGGCGCATGACTTACTTCTCGCGTTTCCCTTCTGGCTGACGTGGAAACAATCGGTCGAGAGATAGGTCAGGTCGGACAGGCCATTAGATGACATTGGGAAGGTCAAATTAGTCGTCAACGGTTGCACCACCACGGTGAAGTCGTCTCGTTGGAATTCGGGGTACTGGGCTATTTCTTCGTCCAAACGTTGCCAACTGAAAAATTAATTGAAGTATTGAAACGAGGCAATATTTAAATTAGAATATAAAACAGCTTACCTCGTCATGATATCGTAATATTTTTGTCTTTGGCTTCGATAAACTAGTCCAAATAAACAAGAGCACTCGAAATTTACGGTTAATTCGCAAAGGCTAGATCTGCCGGTGATTTCGACGAGTAGCTGGAGATGTGGCGGAGGAACTATCGATACGAACGTTCTTGGCAGCTCGTCCCTGAGTAATCGCAATACTTGCAGCAAATCGTTCTTGTGATTCGACAACGTCATCGAAGCCTCGGGTAGATAGCACATATCGGTGCAAAAATCGTTAGCTCCGATCATCAGCGTGATCATCTGAAAAAGTACACATTTCATTGCAATTTTACTAATACATACTTTCTAACTATTAGTAAAATACTATATACCTTCCAATGTTTTTTCACGTTTACACGAGGGTCGCTTTTCATCCTGTTGATAATGGCTTGAGCCATGTAGGGCATGTCCCTGGATATGGCGCCGCTTTCCGCCACGTTGAACTGAGATGCTTTTTCAAAGGTAAACGAGTCCGTGAGAGCATATCCGATCAGATTTGGGTTGAATTCCTGAAACATGATTGTTTACGTAACTTCAAAAATAAATTGCAAAAAAAAAAAAATGTAACGCCGGTCTTTTGTTTTGTAGAAAAATGTGTGGAAATGCTACACTTCCTCAAATGTGCATTTACATTCACGGTGAGGCTTGTTTCACCAGAAGTGGCATTTAATGCAATACACAGTGCCTTTTATGATCACGTGATTCTCGCGATCGCCGCAACAGTAACGTCATGGGCGTTCCCTCCATACCGTTATTTTATTTACACGTATAATTCAATTGTTTTTTTGGTTGATTATGAATTAATTATTTTTGATTTATTGTTGTTGACTTACTTTTGTTCATGCCAAAGTATGAGCATAAATAAAAATAAAAATAATGTTAACAACAGTGATATACCCGAAGAGAATTAAATTATTGTACAAACTGTAAATCCTTTTGTAGCCGTTCGAACTCATCAGCATTCCCCATCCCAACCGATTTTCGCATTTCGATTGGGAATCGATGCATCAGCGATAAAAATCACGTAGTCAGCAAAATCAGTTGTAACTGAAGTCAATGGAAATTTTGTTCGACCAACAAAAACTATACAAAAAAGTTCACAGCTCCTCACCTTGAGTATATTCGGCAACGTGAGAAATTCCCTCCAGGTACCTTGTCCTCCGCCACTGGCGACTACTCCTCTGTTCTCGATGACCAAGTGCAGCAGACTAGTGGCGAAGATACCCAATCCGGCCGTCAGCGAGTCGCCCATCGCGCCGATCACGTCGATGTCCCCAGGCCTGAGCCGATGAACCGATTTGGGCACCTCGGCTGACCTGCCGCCTACTAAAACGTGATCCATTCATTAGAGCTGCCGTAGCGGTGTACACAAGTTCCGGACGATCCGTGACTTTCTCTCGCTGCGCAGAGAAAAGCGAATCTGCATTGCCGACACTCCATCACACACATAAGCATACCGGCTTTTCTCTTTATTCTCGTCGGCGCGCCGGAGGCTGATTAATTATTCGAAACAACCGATTCCTTGTGGGAGATGGAATCGTTAATGGGATATTCAGTTATCGACTGCCAGCGTTTTTTTTTTTTTTTTTCGTATTGGAAACTTGTACGAGAATGAGAATCGACGGGTTTTCGCGTCATGATTTTCTAATATGCGTAGACATATCCTTGCTCCACATCGGTGTATTAAGTTTTGCGAGAAAAGGCCGCGTATTTTCTAAATTCAGCGTGAAAAATAGCGAGTAGCAATTAAAAATATTTTCATCGTCACTTCTCACTTGCCTTCGAAAGAGCAATTACACGTGAAATTTATTTTCATTGCTGTACACCTTCATGATTGTTATGAAAAAAAAGTTGCTGATGCAAGGTATTCTAACACGGATTTAGTGTTCAAGAACGTCTCTATAATGGAATAAAAATAGTTGAAGTATCGAGTAATTGAAAAATACCTGTGTTGTAGGTTTCTTCGCGTTAGATGATGAATAAAACACTCTTTACGACGATTAAATTTAATCGGTGGCAATGACTTTTGAACGGTCCTAGAAAATTTTAATTGAAAAATGTACAACGACAGCTTCTTATCGTCCTAATCAAAACACTTGCAAAAAATTAAAAAAACCTTTCAAAAATCAGTTTTTATGACGTGCGCGATGCGGCTAATTGTGAATTCCGTCCGTACGCGCATGCTCGTACGATACAAAAAAGTTATTATGATAATTTTCTATTTTCATGCAACCATTTTTATGCTCGTGCTTGCACACAGCAAGAAATTTATAAAGTATGACTGGTAATATTTTTAGCATAATAATTCATTAAAACGACAGACGAAAAGTTTTTAGCAAAATTGAAACAGTCCAAATATGTTATACAATGTACAGTATACACACTAAAGTAATCTTCGAATGTCAAACTTATTTTTCAATTATCTGCTTTGGACAACGACTGTGTTTCGCAACCGCGAAAAAAAGTTACCTCGACTGTGTTTTTAGCCTTTTGTTTCATTATCATAAGTGTCATTGATAATTATTTGCTTTAACTAGTATTCGAATGAAAACAAAAAAAAAATACTGCATACCGGACGTATTGCAAGGAAACGGTCCCTCATAGTAGCTTTGCGTTCGATTCTGATTCATCGCTGTTCTCAATAATCTAGGTTCTCTGCCTGTCCTGCCTGTAAAAGCAAAAACGAACAATTATACAAAAAAAGCTCGCAAAAAAAATTCACTCAACAGACGCACCGATAACTTCTCCCGTCCACTTCCTGAAAGCTCTCAAAAGCTCGACATTCGCCAGCGAATCCAAGAAAGTCCTCTGGCTCTCGACCATCATCGCACAGGAACCGAAAATTAAAATCGCCAGCCATATCCAACCACAAAAGCCAGCAACTCTCATTTCAAGTACCCCAACCGTAATATACCGCATGAACTTAACAAATAAAAAAAAAAAAAATGACACTCGCCGGTCTCGTTGTTTCACCGTCGACGGCAAAAATCAATCTGAGTCGCGAGATAGCGCGGACATTGCTTGTAAATACCCGTAACAACGTATAGAGCAAAGGAAGAAGAGGGAAGAGATGAAAACGAGGAAGGTGGAGGAAGCACATACGGTAGCCGTCTGTGCGTGTGTGTACACTCGGTTATAGAAGGAGCAGAAAATCCTTGGACGTAACCGTCAGCAGAGATGTATAGATACGAGGCGCACAGCCTTGGGGGTCGACGTACGACCCGCGAGAGCAGGAAACGCGAGCGAATTCGCGAATTCGGACGACGTTCCGAGCTTTTTGCGTTAGATATCTTAGTATGATCCGGTAATATTAAAGCCGGTGAATCATGCTTCCGTATAATAATTTGAAAAAAGTTGGACACTCGCGAGTCTTATCAGACGGTTAAAGTATACAGTTTTTGTTCTACATTATACATTGATTTTTGTAGAAATATACTAGTGAAAACTAAAAACAAAAACATATCCTTGAAGAAAAACTGGTCGAAGGCCCTTCTCAACTAAAATTTAGCCGCTAAGGCACGAACGCCGTTACCGAAAATGTCACCGTTAGTGACACCTTGTGTCTAATAGCTATTTCGTGAACCTTTTTTCTTCCGATACTCGGCCAAATGCCTGATTCATGAAAATCTGGGCGTCTAATCGATAAAACGTCCTCGAATATAAATCGAAATTTAATAATTCACATTCTCCGTACGATTCTAAACCCTATTCCTCGTAACTAGCGGCATTTTTATTTTTATTTTCGTAGAATGCCGTGTGATATAGCGAAGAGAGGGTTCGGCCGCATACGCGAGCGGTTGCATTATTAACATGCGCGCAGCATCTCGATACTGACGTGAATTCCTTATTCCTCTGTCTATGGGCTCGAGCAGCACTGTAAAGCGTGTATGTACCTTCGGTTGGCCGTAACAGCTTAATCGTGACTCAGTCACACGGTCCTGCGGGTTGTGTATAGTGTGCCGGACGACGATCTGCTGGATAAATTGCCTTTATTGTCTCGGCGATGACGAAGTCGAACGGGCTTTATGCGCGGATTCGTTGCATTCGATTTCAGCTTTCAAGGATTTTACTTTTATTGTGTTTATGCGATCGACGCGTAGCTAGTTCGGTGTTCGGATTCTGGAATCGAGGCGTGTACGTGAATGATCTACTGAATGTGAGATTTTGTTATTCGAATGGCTTGCAAGCTCGTGTGCTTCCGTGAAAGCTCTGCGGTGACTGATTCAAAGTAATTGTTTAAGTTCGTCTCGTTATTTTAATTTTCGTTATTTTGATTTTTCATCTTTTTATTTTTATACTAAGCCACTTTCAAAATTTTAATTATAACTTGACTAAAAATATAGATACTCCATCACGCAACAGAGCGCGAAATAAGGACAGAGTTTAAGTTTATCTCTCTTATATAGGTGCGACGAACATTTCTCATTTTTCAGTCTCGCAAAAGTCTAACACCCAATAAATCGTTCGTCAGGGTTTCCCGTTCCAGCACCACGTTGAAAGCTCGGGCTACTTCTTCGGCACGATAATCTTTTCGTCCTTTAGTTTGATCGACGGACATTTTTTCAGAGCAAGCACCTGATTGCTGGACGTTTCTAATCTCTGCGAAATAAGATAAAAGCGAAAGGTGTATTTCCGTTAAAGTAGCCTAATGCACTTTTCATCGTTAAACGCGGGTGTCGGGAAGGCTGCATACGCGCAGGCGGCGTTTAACGCGCGCGGTACTTCTTGCTCTGATCGTTCTCAGGAAATTCACCGCGTTCGTTTTGCACATTGACGTCCAAGCCGTGGTCCGAACTGAGCTTCACCCTTTAAGTTGAATCAAATCTCTATATACTTACAAATTATAGTTGTTAACCTACTACCAAATTACACGGACATTGATAAAAAAATCCACATACAGCAGGCTGCACAAAAACAAGTTTATTTTCTGGTTTTATATTGAGTATAGATGTTCTCTTTTGAATTGCGCGCCACTTCTGTGAATTAAGTGGCCTTGGATACCGCCATATGAGAAATTCGCTAAATAAATATTCAATTTGCGAGCGTACCTTAAAAATCAATAAAAACGACTTACCACATTCGAGACATTGAAATAACAACAACATAATAGTCCATTTTTCTGGGTTTTTCGAATTTTTCCATGAAATTAAAGAAAATCAATCGTTATTCAAAAATGGCATAACCAGCGCATAGACACAACCTTTTTTCCACTTCCGTCACTCGATAATAAAATTAGCAGACAAAACGTCGATAACAAAGTTATCTCTATACTACTTCGAGCATGTCCGCACAGATGCCGCCAGCTGTTGGCTTCAAAATTTTATTCAAATCACTTACAAAACGTTACATCAACGGAGATCTCGCAGATTCATATTTTAGCAAACAAAAGTGATGGCTCCGGATGTATCAAGAAACAACAGAGATCTTGGTTTTGATCTTAACTAAAAAGATTTCACACACGAATACACAGCTCGATACAACTACTCCTACGTTCCAAACATAAAACGCGAAATTCGCATCTCTCATGGTAATACTCTTTATAGATTTTCTAAATCCAGGCGGTCGTTTGAACAGCCGCATCTCCCGCCGACGAAACAAAACGATCAATCCCCCTTCGCTCATCCTCCGAAGAATCTGATTGACTCTGAAGTACAGCGGCCAGTTGTCCCTCACCGCGAAGGACATGAACGTGTGTCTTTTCTCCTCGGATATGTGAACTGTACCGCCTTCGTAAATGTTGTACCTCGACGATATGCATCCAGAAATACAGGCCACTCGCTGTCCCTGTAACAGACGTTTGGCGCATTTGGAAAACTCCTCGTTGACGTATCGTTCCTTGTGCTTTGGATCCGATAGATTGAGGAAGGATCGCATGCTAGCCCTTCCGTAAATGATCAAATCGGATTTTAGCAAACTTTCTTCCGAGTCGATGACTGGTTTGGACGATGGTGCGATGCTGAACGAGCTCAAGCTGCTCTGGAAGTAAAAGTTGCTCATCATCGTCAGGGCAATGATGTAAGCGAAGAAGAATCTTCTGGAGTATTGTTGAGGTTCCTTTAAACTGGATACACTGATTATCATTCTCAGCAGTTCCAAACAGCTCGAACTTGTGTTCTCGTTTAGTAGGAATTTCAAAGCTATGTTTAATATAACAGAGACAATTATGACGATTATCCAAAATGTTGAAGTGATGGTTGACAGCAGTTCTCTCAGGGATCCTATAGAGGATCTATCCTTGTAAGATATTATGCATATCGCAGAGCTTTCGTGAGGATAGGTCTGAAGCTTCCAGAAGTAACGAAAGAAAATCATGTTCATCACGTAGTCTATTCTATGTAATCGAAGATCTTCGTAGAATCCTACAGGATTGCCTTTGGCGTCAAAAGTGCCCATCGTCTTGTAAAATTGAACTCTAGCATTGACGTTTAATTTCGTCCATATTTCTTTGGCGATTTCACCATTGACGCCTCCGAATCGATCTAATCCAACTTTCGTATCGTCGAACGGAAGCGTCGACGATTGAACGAATACACCCAAATTCACTACATGGCCGTGTAAGTCTCGTGTTTTATCGAAGTAAAGATTTTGACAAAGCGATGAATCTATATCTGCGAACACAATTTTGTCGATTTAGTAAAAATATTCAATGAATCAATGGTATCTTTATACATACAAGGTATTTTAATCGAGGAATATCTGAGCAACGTCCAAGAATTGTATTCATCAACGTTTTTACTCTTCACAGAATCCCATGGCGACGGAGCAACATTACTAAACGGGTCAAAAGTGTAAAGTTGTACCCCGTATTGGTTACTTGAGCATACGAAAAGTACGGATAAAATATTGAAAATCCATACCAAATGTAAAAACTCATACGCATCGCTGCAGCCATCAAGGCTTAACTCAGTGTTTACGAGTAAGAGAGTCACATCGTGATTCCACCAAATTGAATCTTTCAATTTTTTCAAAGCCAGCGATAACATGGATCTAGTCGACACAATTATCACAAAACTTTTCACTGGACTATTTTTATTATTAACTATGACGTCATCGTAATTGTAAATATTGTTCACAATGGTAGAATTGACGGAACGTTTGTCGTTTTGTATCGACATCAGCAATGATGACGTTTGATTGAGCATTGGAAAAAGGGTAAGGGTTCTCTTCTCGTACAAAATAATATTTCTCGATTGTATACTAAAGCAATGATTGATAATTGCCATCTTGGTTGATGATATTCGTTAGAAAAGAAGATAAATGAGTTATTAACAAGGAAAAAACAAAATATCGAATGATAAATAGCTTATGCAACAATCTTTCAAAACACTACTCACCACGATTCCCGAAATTTCTTTTTCGTTACGCATTTCTTTAATTCTATTAATTGACATGATTTTTGAAGTTCTGGCAAAAAAAATATTAAATACCAAAAGATAGACGGAAATGTTTAGAATATTAGTTGCTGGCATGGTTTTTCATTTGTGTACACTAGTTTACAAAATTAAACTTTTGCAACGCACCACTGACATCTAAAATAAACTTATATCAAAATCGATCCAGTCAATACCAATTAGGTGAAATGACATTTTTATATATTTGATCATTGAACGAGCGATGAAGTTTGTTTGCTATCGAACAAGCTAACTTGTAGACAAAAATTTATTGATTCGCTGCCTAATTCGTTTTTAGAAATTAAGAGCTTGATGGGTATTTATTTTTTCATTAATATTCATCATTAAAATGTATTTTTAACGATTAATGTTTAATTAAATCATCATTATATTTACTCTTCGCCCTTTATAGCAGGACACAACACTAAATATATATATATATATGTTTCGGATATTATGTTTAGTACAAGTCTGATACTCAACTGCGCCTTTTCGAAATAACTGGAACAGCTACATTGTTGGATTAATATGTTATCTGTTAAATCGGTTACTTTGTTTTTCATCAAATAATGGAGCTGACAATGGAAAATCCATATCAATTTCATGAAAAGCAGAAAGCTATTTGCAATAAACAATATTTTCAGCTACGAATTAGGAAAGGTGCGGTCGATAGTGTCGGTAGCATGATAAAATAAAGCCTAAAATAATAGATGCACAATAAAAGTGTGTAGACCTGTGTAATGCAATTTATACTTTTGTGATATATTTAATTTTTACAAAAAAAGTATTGAAAATTTTCTAGAAATATTGGCTTTTACCATTTAGAATTTTGAGATTCAATTTAAATAGACTTTTTCAAAATTTAAATGGACGTACTACAAATTGATGAGCAGATTGTATTAAATTATCAGAATTGATAATAAGTTGATAATCAATGATTGATTGCATCCGGTATAGTTGGCTCAACTTACTGTAGAAGTAAAGTACTCGCCTATATATACAGTTATTTATAGCCCGACGAAGACCAAGCCCAAATAAAATAAGTACTGAAACTTTTTTACTCGGGTCATTGTATCTGACTTGAAATTGCAAATATTGATCTTACTAAATTCGTTTAATAAATTCAATGCTATAATTAGCATATATTCATCGATCCCGAGTCAATTTATATAAATCATGTTGTACGATTAAATTTTCGAAATCGGAACAAAATGTATTTTATAAAATTAAAATAAAAGTCTTATCGCTATTTACACATTTTTTTCAGATTCCACGACCGATGCATTATTTATTAAGATCCAAAAAAACTCACACTTCTTGTACTTAGCATTAAAAAAGAAAATGAACCATAGGCACAGAAGCTGAAAGGCACATGTGACGCAGAAGAAACTGTTGTTGGTGGTGCGCAAATATAAGACTTTGCGAGGGGAGGTTCAGTTCTTAAGAGGGTGTCGCTGGGGTCAAGGTCGCTTTGGAACGACATCTGCGCTGTGAAATCTGCCTCGTACGATCTACTCTTTCGCGTGTTTATTTAAGGCGCAGCGCGTACAGGTCGGCGAACTTTTTCTATTTTTTATGCTCGAAGTTTTATTAGCAAAAATAAATCGATCAATTGTACTGCATTTTTTATTTCCTTCGCAGTCCCCACAAAACCGGTTTGTATTATGTAAGGAGAATTGGTTTTTGTCTTAAATTCATCATGTATTAAAAGTACATTTTTCACTGACCCTAACGCTTTAAAAAAGTTCCTATGCTTGACACCGATAACCCTGTCAGTTACGGGCAAGCTAAACAGCGATGAAACATTTCGAATGATCCGTGTTGATTTTTCAACTATTATAGTTATTTCAGCTTCGTGGAAATTTTATATGACCGGTAATCTTTTGTTTGGAAATGGAATTTGAATTTGAAAAAGCACTTTGAAAATGAAGCAATAGAGAAGAAAACACTATCACAAAGGTGTATTTTAGATACCTATTCAGTTTGTACGACAAAAAATCTTTAGTAATCTTAAAAACTGCAAACTTTTGAGAAACTTGTTCTGAATGCATTGCATACCATTGCTAAAGTTTACATGCTTTCCAAGTCAAAAAAATTGCACGACGCGCCCCATTTTTTTTTTCTTTATTTTCTTAGAGATCTCTTTCTCGACTAAAACTAAGAGTAATCTCTCAGAGAAAAAGAGGAAGCAAAATTTTCAACAACCTCACGTCATTGATCGTATTGCGTGATAATCAGTAAAAGTGCCTGAGAGTAAATAATATGAGATAACTGATTAATGAGTTTTATGTTTATTACATCAGTTTTGTTTAGATATTTAATAGATAGTTCTTTTTTTCTTTTAGCTCAAACTAATGTCTTTGTTTTCTATATTTTAATGTCCAATTTTATCTTGTCAAATTTTGTTATTCTATTGCATATCTTTGTCTTTGAAGAATTTTTGTCAAACAATGGCTCTGTTTACACAATTGCTCCCACTGTGAATTTTCATCAAAATCCTTAGTTAAAAATATGTAAACTTTTACAGTTTTTCTAAATTCAAAATTGCATATTTTTCATAAATTTCGTTTTATACAAAACAGTATAATAGTTTTATTTTGCACTTAGAAAATAATTATTTGTACACTGAAGAAAATTTATAATATTATGTCAATAAGGTTAGCTTTAGAAGGTATTGCATCAATTGTACACTATGATCAATAATGACAATAGTTGCGATGTATTACACCTCATTATTACGAGAAAAAAAAAAAGGTATATCTTCGCCTACGTTCTATCATTGCCGTCGTCTGCGGTCCGAACAATTGCGATAAGATTTTATATATTTTTTTTTATTACAGCCGTTACACAAAAATTGCGTCAGATATATTACACTGCAAAGTTGGCAAATTTCGGAACATAATACACGTACATACTTGCAGCTTAAGCAAGATTTGACTTTTATCAAACAACAGTTAAAGTTATCACCTAAACTTTACACGCAAAGCTAAATTCTGCCAAGTGTTTTCAGGGTTATCACTATAGGGCATCTAAATTCATACGACAATATACGGACGTCTGTTAAGAAGAAAGCTCATGAATTTGATTAAAAAAGAAAGTTTCAGAGAAAAGAGTTTCGCCTACTACTGTATATAACATACTCCGTAGTAGTCTGAAATTTAATGATTAATTGATTGTCAATTAAACTTTTGTTTTTTCCATGCATAAAAAATATTATAAAAGTATGCTTTATGGTGTCAAGTATATGATATATGTTCTTAAGTAATTACACTCATTGTATATACATAAATTTATATCATATCGGTCGGATTTGATCGATCTGCATAACGTGATTGATGACATCAATATGAATATAAGGCACTAAAAAAGCTTTCCGTTAAAAATATCGAAATACTTGAGACTTTTCTTACGTCAATGCATATATAATAATTATTCCAAATCTGAAAATTACTCTTCTACCTCTTTAGTAAAAATTAAGATTATTATATTGAACAAATTCGTACACATAACGATATCAGCATTTCGCACGTATATCGGCGAGGTTGACAGAGAAATTAGATGCTATATTGATCAATAAAGAAGAGTAAATCTTTACTTAAAGTAGAATATCGTAAAGCATCAGGAACACTGGCCCAGATGCGATATCAACGCTGATGAATTCAAAATTTATGACCCACACGATAGTCGACCAAATAAGATATGTTGGCACGTAAAAAGAGGGAATTTTTATTTAGTTTGTTGATTCGTGCATTATCTTGATCCGTCGTTGTATGGACTACTATAGTTTGCCGAACGATTTGATACTGCTACACGTTATCACATATATAAGTATATAACAGGCTGTCGAAAAAGGCTCTTCTTCAGATTATTATTATAAAAAGTTAACTCACGCACACTTGACATCAAAAGTGTGCCAAATTTGATATTATATTTTATATAATAAGTATACAGTAGTTTCTAGCTCGTTTAGGAAGAATCGATTGCATGATTAAATTTTAAATATGCAAGCACAATAAAAATGCGATTGTTTAAATAAGACCAAAACGGCACATGTGTGGAAAGTTCTGCACATATGCCAACAAACAATTCTGTTTTAAATCCCGAGCTCGATATCGCACGTGTATATTATTTAAATGCCTTCGCAGAATCTTTTAATATAACTTAATATTCCGAGCTGACTTGTTAATTTATCTTCGCTTATATTACTGTATGCATGTTGTACACGTGTATCCATGTATAATGATAAGCAAAATACAGCTGTTTCACGTGACAATGACGCAAGTGACATATCAGGTGAAGAAAAATATAGCAGTCCCAGTCTGCAGAAGTTTGGCAAAAAAAAAAAAAAAAATCTCGAACATATTTCCGCTCTATATATTAATCGCGATTACAGATTACACCTCTGAACGATGATGAAAACGGAAAAAAATGTTGCAAAAATATATCAGGCCAACGATTTCCATAACCAAACAAACAAATTGAGGCAACAGTGTATATCAAAGTGCTTTAAATTAATTCATTTCGACACGTAAACATCCATTAATTCAAAGCGCAGACTCAAAATTATCTCGAGGAGGAGGATCCATCAACAGGTTCGCTCGCATCCACACAATACCGATTTTTATTTTTCATCGAAAGACCGGCCACTCGATAATATCGCATGACGTTACGTATATTCTTCTCCGCTGGGTTTAGCCTCTCGTATATAATTTTCTTATCTCTTATCACTTTCTCGCCTTTCCCTTGCGTATTATACTCCATTCTCACTGACAATATAATGCGAGCGCAGCGCAGCGCTCTTTCGAAAGCTATATAGGCATGATAAATCGGCACGAAGAATATCGGATCATATTTTCTTGCTCGAGAGAGCTGTTAAAATTTGTTTTTTTCGAATCTGTGTCGCGCCCTGTAATCTTCATACTACATCGCATTCTTTGTACTATATATATATATATATATATATATATATATATATAACACGTCGAGCTACACCGATATATCTCGAGTTTGGAGTACTGCCGAAAGAAACGGAAGTGCTAGACAACATCTCGATATGACTTTGTGGATTATTTTTTCGGAATGTTTCGACCGATTCGCTCAGTATATTCGAAGGAAATTGAATTATTACTTCGTTATCGTTCGGTATCGCTTACCAATTAGCAAGCATGACTGACGATCTGTCTCCCAATGTGTATCTCTCGATTTTCTCCAAACCGATTTAGGAAACGATATCGTCTCGCGACAAAATTCACTCTCTCCAAGCATAAACACTCGAAATCTCACCCAAGAGTATACGTAACATTTTTTTTTTTTTTCCGAGAAATTAGCTTATAGAACACACACGTGGTTCCCTCATGCAGATAAGCTGACAACGAGGTTCATCCTCTACGTAGATTTCCAATCGCGCGCGCGCGCATAACAATCGGACCACGGATATACATCGATAAGCCTCGAGTGGGCCGGAGCGCATTTCTACGCTACATATGTGTGTGTGTGTGTGTGTGGCTGTGTGTAATAAATGCTGGAGCAGAAAGTGAGAGGGGCTCATTACGACGATGAACAATAAATGGGCTCGCACTCGGCGTTGATAAGGGGAGAGCACGCGATTTGACGCTTCTCCCCAGATTCGCGCAGGCCCCACATGCAGTCTTCTGGAGGATCGTCGTTCTCTCTCTCTGTGGGGCAGGCCGAGATGGTGGTGGTATATTATAGTCGTACGATCGCTAAACGCTGAGTCGACTGCTGTTGCGCGAATTGATTCTGATGCGCTCTACAATATAGGCTTGTTTTAATGAAAATAATTATACGAATGACTATCCTTGTACCGATAATGATACATATATATATATATATAGCATACAACGCTGCAGAGAACATCTTATTTTGACGTTATAATCGCGCTTCGATTATTTTAATCGTGCGCGTTATACATACGTGCATGCGTATATAGATATTTGGTATAATATTTCCTCCGAGACTTATTGTTTTCGACGATTGTTTCCTATATGGACTATTTTAATCGCGGACGCGTGTGTTTGCGCAGAGGAATGTTAAGAAGCTCGGAAAAAGATTAAACGAGTAGAGGATAAAAAGCTTCGATGAATACGGTATTACACTTTTTTAGTCGATTTAGCGATTGTTTCAAATTTATACTTAAAAATGTACAGATATATATATATATTCCATACTTATTTATGATAATTGTTTAATGCAATTTTCTTGCACGAATGAATGAACTTGCAGGTAAAATGTGATTTAAAAAAAAAAACGCGCATTCTTCAAATTATGCGCAGGTATGTTCGCAATGGAAAAATTTGATCAATATGCTTTTTGCGATCATTTGATGTTAAAGCCCGAAAAGAGTAGTGCGAGTCGATGATGAAATTTCGTCGAATTTTTAAGTTACTTATAATAATCATCATTGGCTATGTATGCCATTAGATAACGAAAAATGCAGAGATTAAAATTTCACGAATCATGGATACACACGATAAGCATAGAAGATCTATAAGTAGAGACACCACGAAGCCATACCAATTGCAGTGTATCCGAGCAATATTGCGATAAATGTATGTTGCAAAAATCTCATGAATTGCTAAGAATTCATAACACGATAACTCGGATTTCTGCAAAAAAAACAACGAGCTTTTATCATCAGCACTATTATTTCAATTGCTTATTCTTATTTCGTTACGATTTTCGCCTGATTAAGCTAAAGTGCAGCTGTGATGAAATGACACTTTTTGAAGTTACCCGCATCAGAGCTGCGAAATTTTGTCAAGTTTTAAGCATTTCTCGTGACTCAAGACAGTCACGCAGCTCGTTAATTTTATGGATTACCTCAAGGCCGAATGGATTCTCGGTCCCACTGTTTTTGAATAATTTAATTCAAACGGAAAATTTGTTCGAAACTTATATCCTTGCTTTTGTAAAAGAAGCTGTGTATCGCAGTACTTCTTAATTAAAACACTTCGTACAAGAAGTTATTTTCAAGTAATAAATAGGTGATTCCCGCATGGCGACGACGAAATATATTCCTGAAAAAGTATCAGCTGGATAAGCGCTTTTTTTTCTTCAAAGATCGTTCGAGCCTCCTCGTTATAATGAATCGTGGGATCATCGATGACACAATGATGAAATTTTCTGCCGATATAATCGCAACAATGTTCTTATCTCACGACAAACAAATTATAATTATGCCGCAAAAATTTGGGAAATACCATCTCTCTGAAATACGCTCAGTATATTCAAGCGAGCGACAAAAGCGCGACCGATAAAAATAAACCTTCTGAATTACTAAGTAGAGCACAATCGCGAGAGCCGCATTATAATAAAGTTTGACAATCGTGAAAGAAACGTAAGGATCGTTTCCATAAGGACAAAACGTTGCCTATAGGTTAGCATGACAATAAAGGCCATGATATTCCTTGAATTTCACGATACAAAAAGAGAGCTGCATAGAAACCGGGGAACAAACTCTCGTAATGCTATACGCAATGTCGAAAAGACGCGCAACCGACCGAGTCATCGATTTTCTTTTTCAAATGCCATTTTCGTCATCTCATCCGATAGAGCTACATCGAATAAAGTCTATTGCAATCGGTCACTTAGCTATAATAAAACGCATCACAACCATGACACTTATAAAACTCTTCGCAGCACTCGTATCTCGTGTGTATAATTGCCGATTCACATTCGTGGAACGGACCGATAACGGTCGAATTTTTAAAAATCGATTCTATATGCGAATTATTATAATCTCTCTTAGAAAATTTTCGTCTCGTAAAAAACGTTTGTGTAGGCATGACGTCAGGCGAAACGAGAAGTAGGTATCGAATGTACGTGGACTGACGTAATAATTCCATGAAATTCATAAACAGAGACTCTCCCTCGGTCGTCTGGACGTTCCTAACCTCTCGGATATCAGCGCGCGCGTGAGCCTCCCCGTACAGTTGAGTTTCAAAAAAAAAAAAAAGAACATAATCTTCGAGTCGCGGTGAAATAGAAGCCTATATATACGAACATTCTGCATTTTCATCAATTTTCGTCAACGACTCAGCGAACCCGAGAACGAGACACACGCGCGACAAATAATGGAGAAAGAAGAGACGCGCACGCGTTCGCCACGAGGCGCGCACATTGGAGAAAAAAAGCCGCTGTCCGTCTCTCTCTCCCGCATATATATGAGCTAAGAATTCTCACTCTTCAGCTTAGCAGCAGCCGCCATGTGGACCATGATATCTAACGTAAAACGCTAGTAGGGGCGGTAGTGGTCACGTGACCGTACGAAGCCGGCCGAGGATGAGCGAAGACGTCCGAGGCGTTTGGCTGTACCGACCGAGGTTATAAATAACGGGGGCCGGCGCGCGGGGAGTCTCTTTTTCATCCCGCGCGAGCGAGCCTAGTCCGTCGAATCGCCAGAGCGAGCGCATACCTATATACATATAGTGCTGCACAGATTATAGCTATATAGAGCATCGTAGTCGCGGCAGTGGGAGCGCGAGAGGAGGGGAAGGCAAGTAAAGCGAGAGAGCCATCAGAGAGCGGCGCACTTTGCTACTGTACGCTTGGCCCTGCCAGAACTAGCAGTTCCGAGTCTCTCTCTCTCTCTCTCTCTCTCTCTCTCTTCGTAACTCGCAGCCTATATTACATCCTGAACGTCCTCGCTCCGCTGCAGAGCATCGCAGAGTTCGACGAGTCTCCGGACGCAAGTGTGCGCGCGCTAAGTAATTATATTATATTCCCGAGTGCTCGTCAGTGAGCTCAGTCATCGGAGAGGGTGACTGCAGATAGATAGAGGACTGCTGTGCTGCCGCGGCCGGGCCGAATATAATATAAAAGAAGAAAAAACGGAGTCGGTGTCGGCGGCTGAGATAGCAGTAGCTGAGGCTCGACCTAAGAAGAGACGTCGACGAGGAGTAGAGAACAACGAGGCGGACAACTTGGAGCATCAGCGGTTGAGTAACAGAGAGGACGACGTCAGGATGCCGGAGAACGCGCACCACATGAACGGCTACGCCAACGGGCACACGCCGCCCGAGCTACAGCAGGACACGAGCTTCCTATTCACCTCCGAGTCCGTCGGCGAGGGACATCCAGGTACGCGAGTTGATCTACCTATCTCTCCCCTTTCCTCGACTCGATAGAGCGTTCGAGAGTATATCGTTTTCATCCCCTATTTCTGAAAGAGACAACCGGTCCGCGAACTTTCTAGAAGCCAGAGTTAACGCTGCTCCGAAAAGCAGCTGCCTCGTCGTGTCTCCGAAGTAGCGTAGAAAAGGGAAAACGGAAGGAATACCTTGCGCGCGCGCGGCGTGTAGCACACACACACTCACACACGCTATAGAAAAAGAAGGCACGAGCGCGCGCGCGCGCACGCCGCTGCCGCCATGAGGGCATATTTCCTCTTCGCACGCGCGTGTCTTTCTCTCTCTCTCTCTCTCTCTTTCGATGTACATACTCGCTTATCTCGCACACGCTTTCTGCTGCTCTGTGTGCGAGTAGCGCAGAGCTCGGATTACTTAGCCGTAGCAGAAGAGCACTCCGCGAAATAGATGCAGCCTCGTGTCTCTCTCTCTCTCTCTCTCTATCTTTCTCGAGATGCTTATTCGCTTTTCGGCCAGTACAACAGCCTCGGGATCGCGTGACCTCCGGAAGAGAGAAAGAGAGCCGTTGCCATGTGCTCGCTCGCCTCATTTTTTTTACTTACACTCTCGGGCTTTTCCAATGAATCGTTCTCTTTCTCCGCCGTATACATCACTGCGCTGATATCAATGGCTTGCCCGATCTTTATCTTGGCCGAGGAATATTTCACGTTGGCCTCCTCAAATCAACAGTTGCGAAACATGCTGTAAGACTTTTCGGCACAAGTTTCTTGATTTTCAGATTAGCCGACTGATAAGATTGCGGCTAAAGCTCTGAATCGATCCCTGGGTTTATTTCAGGTTGATTTGAATCTAGGCAATTATGAATTTACGTGTACTTTTCCCTTTGCTTTGCAGACAAAATGTGCGACCAGATCAGCGATGCTATCTTGGATGCTCATCTCAGACAGGACCCTGATGCAAAGGTGGCCTGCGGTAAGTTTAAGCTCTGTGTCTGTGACGTACCAATGATGGGTTTACAGCTCTTCTTCACCCAGTCTTTTTTATGTACTTACAGAAACAGTGACAAAGACTGGCATGGTACTACTGTGCGGCGAAATCACCTCCAAAGCTGTTGTGGACTATCAAAAAATTGTTCGTGACACTGTCAACCACATTGGCTACGATGACTCGTCCAAAGGTACGTTTCACAATTTCATTTCCAGTTTGGACACACAGTCTAATAGAAGGTGATGTTTATAAACGGCACTGAAACTCTGTTTGAAGGCATAGTTCTCGGTTCTCTTACTAAAAAATCCTACTAATAAACCTCAGAAGTGCAGACCAAGTTTGAATTTGAATTAAAACAAGACTTTTCTCAGTAACAACATATTTGCGCTTTTTTTTTTTTTCAATGAAAAGTAAATTTTATAAAATGATTCAATACATACTTAAAAGCAATTATCAACAAAATTTATAACTGGAAATTTTTAATAGCAATCTGTATCTTTTAAACCAGTGTGTAAAATAAATGAGGATCTGGCAAAGTAAAACATTCTGTCATTAGAACATGTAACGTAAAACTGTAATCGTGGTAGCAGGATTTGATTGGCGTACTTTGAACCTTTTGGTGGCAATCGAGCAACAATCTCCAAATATTGCGGATGGTGTACACGTCAACAGGGATGAACAAGACGTGGGCGCGGGTGATCAGGTACTTGACCCATTCACAGCCTGTGCCACAGAGCAGCAGAGTTATAAGAAACAATTATATATCATATAAAACATTTAATCATGCAAACATTTAAATGACCACCAAATGGGATAAAAGTGCGCTTATACTAGGTTCGTAAAGCAGGAAGATCCATTTTCAGAAAGGATAGCTTTTTAGGCAAATGCCTCTTATTATTCTAAATAAGTACCCGTACCTGTCAATTGAATCACCAGAACCATTATAAACGTGTAATACTGGGCAGCCTTAATTTAGCAGAAATAGCCAGACTGAGAAAGTGAATATCTGAAGCTGATGTAACTCGATTTCTGCAGGTTTTGACTACAAGTTGTGCAGCATTTTACTGGCACTCGATGCTCAATCACCAAATATTGCTGCAGGAGTTCACGAGAATCGTAGAGATGAAGAAGT
Organism: Trichomalopsis sarcophagae; assembly: GCA_024372645.1. Classification (NCBI taxonomy): domain Eukaryota; kingdom Metazoa; phylum Arthropoda; class Insecta; order Hymenoptera; family Pteromalidae; genus Trichomalopsis; species Trichomalopsis sarcophagae. The sequence goes on from QLSS01000017.1 coordinate 540,035, forward strand.
TGGTGCTGGCGATCAGGTTATTAAGGCGTCACAAAAGACTTTTGTTTCTTAGAATTTTTGTTTCTCTTTTGTGATTAATATTTTTGTCAGCACCGTAGTTTTCTAATTTGCACCTATTTTCTAAATTATTTTTCTTATAGTTTTCTTGCATATAAATCTGCTCCTTCTTTTACCAAACCTACAGAAAACAAAATCAATGGTGATCAGTATAGTTAACCATGTATAATATGTTTGAAAGTAGTTGTGGTCAAACCTAATAATGCATGTAGCTGTATATATGTATAGGCTTCAAAACAATGTAGAACCTATAATTCAGTAGAACAGTCGCACAATGGTCATTTTTATCATTCTTTCATCTTTCAATATTTGTTCTAATATTTTCTATGCTCTGTAAGGCACTAATTTCTGCTTCTTTTAATCTAATACAACCTTTTCTTTGACTAATTTATGCTTGTTCTCGTATAAATACTCAGTCAATGTCTATTTAGTAAAACAATATTTTCAAGCAAAGCTTTTCATTCAATGATGCAATTATATATTTGCTACTTCTGAGAGCCGTGATAAGAATTATATTTCTGAGAATGATACTTTGCTTGCTAAAATTAAATCAAATAAAAGTCAAAGAATTGGGCCAATACTTATTTGTCTCTAATATTTTTGTTTTTACTTGATGTGACCCGCAGAAAAGTGATAATTTCACTTTTTTTTAACTCTTTCTCAATTATCTCTTGCCCTCTGCAAAATTATTTAGTAAACACCGACGCTATCAGAAATACTGATGGAATTTTTTTTCAATACAACAGGGTCTAATGTTTGGTTACGCCACTGATGAAACGGATGAATGCATGCCACTTACAGTGGTGCTTGCTCACAGATTAAATCAGAAAATTGCTGAACTGAGACGAAGCGGAGAACTATGGTGGGCCCGACCGGACTCCAAAACACAGGCAAGTTACTGACTAGTATATCCTCTTATATTATTACTTCAACAAAAATTGTGTCATTTCATGATGCTCTGTGTTAGTATTTGCTACTCTTGATTGCCATGATGTGAAACACATTTCTGAGAATGACACTTGACAAAACAAAATTAACGTAGCAATGATATGCTTAATTACTTGATAAATAAAATATACATCACTGATAATATCAAATTTGTTTGCAGGTTACCTGCGAGTACATAATGGATCATGGAGCCTGTGTGCCCATCAGGGTACACACAGTTGTTGTGTCTCTACAACACAGCGAGAAAGTTACACTTGACGAATTACGTAAGGCAGTTATGGAAAAGGTCATCAAAGAAGTTATTCCGGCGCGATACTTGGATGAAAAAACAGTTTTCCACGTCAACCCTTGCGGCCTTTTCATCATTGGTGGTCCACAGGTAAACCCTTATTGATTAAAAAAAAAAAGTTTGATTTTCGTTCAACTTGTCATTTAATGATGCCTAGTGTATGTATTTGCTACTCTTGATTGCCATGATGTGAAACACATCTCTGAAAATGACAACTTTCAAGTTTTCTACGTTTGAAAAATTCAGATTTTACAATTAAACTCATCAAAATTATTTATCTTTCAGAGTGACGCAGGCCTCACTGGTCGTAAAATCATTGTTGACACATACGGAGGATGGGGTGCTCACGGAGGTGGAGCCTTCTCTGGCAAGGATTTCACCAAAGTCGACAGATCTGCAGCATATGCCGCTAGATGGGTTGCCAAGTCTCTAGTGAAAGCTGGTCTCTGCAGGCGCTGCTTGGTGCAGGTAAACATCGCGTTTAGCTGCGAGATTTAGAAACTCACTCTCTTGCAATAACTTGATATAAAAAATAACGTAATTTTTTCAGGTATCATACGCTATTGGTGTAGCAGAACCGTTGTCCATCACCGTATTTGATTATGGTACATCTAAACTGTCACAGAAGCAACTCCTGGAAGTAGTAAACAAAAACTTCGATCTTCGCCCCGGAAAGATCGTAAAGTGAGTATTTAATTTGGCTCATTGCATTTAATCACTAAAGCTATGAAAATTGGTTGTACAACAAGTGTTACTTTGTTTTCAGGGAACTTAATCTTCGGAACCCAATTTACCAACAGACGAGCACATATGGACACTTTGGCAGAGACTGCTTTAGTTGGGAACAGCCAAAGACCCTAAACCTTGATTGATGAGAGACTCGGCCCTAAATCGTTTAAAGTTTTTAACTTAAAAGGCCTCTTCTCCGTCTGATTAATTCCGTTTTCTTTGAACTTTCCTTTCACCTCTCTTCTTTTCTCGGGTCTTTCTTCAGGTGCGTAAAACTCGTGTGTCGTTCGAGAATTTCCTACTTGAAAAGAAAAAAACCCCCTGCCACTTTAGACGCGTTATACGAGCAGCAGAAGAATTAAATCCCCGTCGACGTTCGCTCGGCGCGAGAGTGGCGCACTGTATTTTTCCACGTGGTCGCGTCTCTAGTAACAGAAATGTAGACAAGATTTAGTACAAATTTCAATGGTTCCATGCGTGCGGCCAGTCAAGAAATACCTACGGTCTGAGCGCGCTGCCACGCTAAAAAGAGTGAAAAGAAGAGCATGGAAGCGAGAGTCGAAGTATGGTGCTTTGTCGCGTATCGTCCGTCGATTCCTCCTATTCTCCTCTCCAAACATTGACATGGAAATAAGCAAAAACATGTGTAAAACCCTAACAGAAGAGTACATAACGTTCAGTTGCGTAATCGAATTAAGTCTGTGTGTATATAATATATATATGTTGGCAAGAAAACACGCGAGCCGCGTTGTCATCATGCAGTAGATGTAGAAGCGTTAGCGCGTATGAAAGTGGAAGGAGGTACGGCACGAGGGACGCGACGGCCCGTAGTTATGTGGTAGCAGTTTAGTAGTTACTATGTAAACGTGACATTTAATTATTAGATTTAAGATAATCAAACAAAAACAACGCATTTGCGCATTTCTCGTTCCACCTCGCCCCCTCCTGCCCAGCCTACCAAAGCGAAAAAAAATACAAGTATGTGGAAAAACAAACACCATTACACCGAAGTAATCAGCAGTAACTCTGTTTCTCACATGTAGGTTTTTAGAATTATGCTGCGCGCGATACTTGATGCGATTTATTTTTTATCTTAGTAAGAGGGAGCATCGACATACACAAAAGTGACTATACAATTTTAATAGACAAACTGAAAAATGACAAGCATGATATACGTATTTTATCGGCATTTATCGCGCGCCAGCTCAATCGTTGTATCCGAAAAAATAAACGAATGTATCATCTTATTTAAATGAATTTGAAAATAAATGTAAAATTGGTACACGCGACTCGACGGCATGGTAAAACATTGCCCTCGCTATGTGTTGCGGCTGAGCGTGCACAAAGCTGCACAATGATCGGCAACAAATATCGTATACGCAAGAAAAACTCTAATAAAAAGCAAGATTTTTTAATAAAAAGAACTATTGTTCGCAAAATTTATTTACTTAGAATAGTTTTTATTCGTTCACAAAACTTTCATAAATATTTCTATATTATATTTCCAGCTTGTTTTGAAAAAAATTCCGATAGCTCGGACCTTCAAAAGATGTCGATTGGACTTATTATTATTATTATTATTATTATATCAAATTCTACATATAGAATTTTCCAGTTTGATGTAAAGTTCATATATTTATAATTATATATATATACAAAATGGATATAACTACATGTAAGAATATAAGATGAAAAAATATCATTAATCATTTAGCGTCTGAAATACATTTCCATCGAATATAATAACGAATTTTTATCGTTACTGGGCCTTTAAAGAAAATCATTATTTCGTTTATTGAAAATAACTGTTAGCAAAGCTAATTTTACTAGCCAACAGATATTTTCCATCAAATTAATCAATAAGCTCTATTAGACAAAGCTTTGTTTTTACTTAAAAACTATACCACTAAGCAAAACACTAATTTCTAGTATCTATAATATTACATAGAGCGCTAATATACAAAATTATGAAAGATGCCACTGCTATTTATCAGTTTGATTGTAACTGATTGCAATAAAAGAATTTGATTTTCACACAAAAAAGTTCATAAAATCTTTGTAAATATTTATAATTAGCTATTAGATTTGAGCTTTTATTTGACTTTAATTTTAAATTACACAGATGACCTACAAGTATTAAGTAATAATCGGTGTCACATTCTTGAGTCACTAATTTTTAAGACTAGTAGATATCTTTTGTTAGCAAAATAACGAAGGCTTGAAACTTTTGATACACTGTCTAGTACTAATGTAATTAAGTAAAAACATAAATATTGTTAATAATTAATAAAAATATTAAAATTAAAGTTAATATTATCAATATATAACATTAAAATGAGTACAAAAAACATCTACTGAAATAAAATTTTGTTAAAATTGAAAATTAATGACTCAAAGTGCAATGCGAGCTTTGTGCGTTATATCATTGCGCAATAATTCACTTTATTGACAACTACACGGAAAAACTTTAGGTACCGTAGGAGCTCTAAAAATTATACACATAATTTATTTGGAGTCCTCACGGCGCGGTTGCAACTCTACGCTATATTTATTTGCAAGCTCTGTACATCCGAGATTCTCGGATGTACAAAGACTCCAACTTGGAACCCTAGGGACCACGCGAGCGTGTTTACGCACGCGAAGAAAACGGTGATGGGGGAAGCCTGTTTCTCGGCCCGTCTCGGCCTGGCATGCCAGAATGGGAGCCCCAGAGGTCCAAAAGTGGAATCTCTTAGACTCCAAGAGTTTCGGACTACCCAGAGTGCCAAAAGTTTTTCCGTGTATTGAGAAGTTAAATTCACACAATCTTGTAGTCAGAACGAAAAAATCCTTCTTAAATGAATCGCATTATAATACGCCATAGGATATTATAATCACTCGTGCTAAAAGTTATAGCAATAGGATCTATATATGGTAGTAAGCAAATAAAAGCTCAAATTAATTTAAACATTGGCTCTAATGGTACAATTATCAATGTTATAAAAATATATCTTAAAAGCATATGGATTCCATGTAACATCGTTTCAAATGTTAAATAACCAAAACACGTATGTTTTGAAACAATCGTTTTGTTTGGATTTTGAAAATTTATGCATGTACATGATTTGAAAAACTGATTGTTCATAAACCTAAACTACTGTACATAAGATAATCAGTTCAGTGTGATGAATATTTGTAAAAAAATCAAGAATAAAATTAAACTTGATTTGTCATCATTGGTTTGGGCGCATGAATACGACTATGTCTCAAAAGGGAACTCTTATCAGTAAACGATTTATCACATTCAACACACTTGTAGGTTCTGCCAGTATGGGTCACTAAATGCCTACTAAGACCTGATGCGTGGCAGAAAGCTTTTGGACACAACTGACAATGATGCAGTTGAATGTCATTTGGATTAAGTTTTTGATGGCGGCGCATGTGAACCTTAAGCGCTTCGCGCTGAGTGAAACTTTTTTCGCAATGCTGACATTGGAAGGGCTTTTGACCAGAGTGAGTCATTAAATGACGAAGGAGAATTTCTTTTTGAGCAAAGGCGCGATGGCAAATATTGCAACCAAACGGCTTCTCTCCAGTGTGAGTACGTTCGTGTCTTACTAAAGCAGATCGCGTTGGGAACCATTTTTCACAAGCTTGGCAAGTGAAACCTCTTTGAGTACTGTGCACCGACTGATGACTCTTGAGCATGATTCTTCGTGTGAAGGCCTTTGGACATTTGTCACACTGGAATACCTTAAGCTCTTCTCCACTTTCAACTGAAATCAAAGATAAATTTTGTTAATTACAAAATCAGACCAATACGTCTTTAAATTGGAATATTTAAAATTTTCTTACCAATAGGTGGATGTACGGTTTGCTGCATTTGTGGTTGGCTCTGTTGTGGGCTTTGAATTTCCATCACATACATTTTCTGACCATCCGAATTGACAATAGTTCTCTGAATTTCATCAGCTTCTTCATCTGATTCCTGCTCTTGTTTGATTCTTGTTCCTCTAATCGTGCAGCGGGCTTTCGCCGACCTTTCTTCAGCTGGTACTAAAGTTATATTCTCTGGATCTTCCGAAAGATTGTCTTCCAAGTCAGCATTTTCAGCACCCATTCCCAATATGTAACCGCCTACTAGTTCTTCTTCCGTTACTTCAATGGGATCACCCTCTGCTTGGCTATTAGATGCATCTGGTTTTGATGATACCAAGTCAGCCAACAACTGTTTCACTCTTCTAGACTTTCCACTAGATTGTGTGTGTTCACTTTCTGAACGGGAATCTTGGCTTCTGGTATCGTCATCCTCTTGGCCGCTGAGTTGTTGAATAAGTTTGACGTGTTTTCTCAATTTTGCATCAGCCGCTTCGCATTTCTTCTTAAACTGGTAGGATTTTTCCAACTGGTACTTGCAAGGGTGGCATATCATGTTTGGAAGTCCATCTTCTTCGTATACCTGTTGATGAAACACCAATGAAATTACAATTAAATGTATGAGCAAGACAACATTTTTATTTTTAAAAAGGGTCAAGTCTAAATAAACATTGCTGAATAACCCGAGTGTTTTTTCTTTCAACAATTCAAATCGTCATAAAACGACTGCATAGACATATACAGCTTGCAGCCAGTTGTAATTGAAGCATAGCTAAAAGCGGGACCGATTCAGGGTAAAATTGCGATGTTCCGAATATTTAAAGCATTGCAGGTCCCTGTATACACACCGCTGGTGTCGGGCAACATCGAGGCGCATAGAGAGATAGGTCGGAACGTCGCGCAAAGGGTCAGCGTTCGATGGAGCTGCCGCTCGCCGTATAGCATATCGTTCGGCAGAAAGTCGATAACTCGGTAAGGATGGTAGTTGCTTTGCGCAGTAGTCTCTGCGTCCGTCTCTCGCGAATCGGAGCGCGGAGAACGTAATCGATACGCGGCGCTAGTAAATAGAAAGAGACAGCGATACGGCAAGGAATCAATGAGATAAACTAGGTTCCTATAGTTTTCGAGGCTCTCACACGCGGTGTGTGCCACGCGCGAGTCTTCTACGCGTTCTAGAATGTACCTAACAGAGAAAAGAGGGGAGAGAGAGGATATAATTTCCTAACCTCGAGGTTAACGCAAGCCATGATCCTGAGCGGTAGCGGTACCGCGTCCTCGTCGTAGATCGGCACCATCTCCTCCTCTTTGGCCAGACAGAGCCGACAGAGCTCGTTCAGGTGTATGATAACGTTGCTCGGGCTGTCGCCCTTTCTCCTACGCACGTACGTCTTCATTCCCCCTTTGGAGTCCATAGCTCGTTCGCCTCAAAACGGAGCTGCTAGAAGCGCGTATAAAAGTAGTTCGACGCTGATTGTTATTGTTGTGTTGATCGGCGCTTGTCTCCTGGAGAGAGAAAAGCCGCGCGGCTCTCGTCTCGCTACCAACTCTCGGTGCGAGGGTACTCGGTCACTCACAACGGGATCTACCTCCAGGTTATTGCAGAGACAACTCCGAACTGCTACTGCGGCAAATATGGCGTAAGCTGCTGCGCTGCAGGAATCTTCGGCGAGCTCTACTCTCTCGCCGCCGCCGCCGCGCGCAATATGGCCGACTTTACAGCTTACTGTATTAGTGGCAGTTTCCTCCTCCACCGGCTGCACTCCGATTTTTCCTGCTTTGCTCTGTACACTCGCGGCTCGTACTTATGATCCTCGAATAATTATCCGCTCTCGATTGAAATTCCTCCGGGAAAAGCGTCGAAACTGAGATCATGAGATCATCCACTGTGTGGCATCGCTGCCGGGCTAAACTATATGCGAGAGAGAGAGAGAGAGAGAGAGAATGCGGCGATCGCGAGAAGAGAGAGCGACAGTACCGCCTTGTCGGTAAAGGCGGTAACTAGTATCGATTCCCAACGGCGGGAAAAGGGAATAAGAATCGTGTTTGTATATACTTATAAAAGCGAATAGGAATCGCGCGGATTTATTGGTGAACGATAATCATCGTTATATATTCCTCGCTGTCTATACTTATATACCTATATATGCAAGACACTTTGCTCGGAGAAATTTGGCGCGAATCGCGCAGTTCTTGCCGAAACAATATCGAGGCGCGACGAGCGCTCTTTCCGCCGTATATTTATATATTTTGTTGCTTATTTTTTTTTCGCGCGCGGGACACTCCCCTGCGTGTCTATATATACATACTTGTGGTACTTTTTTACGGGAAGAATAGCTAGTTTTCGCAAAACGATGGCCACGGGACTGTTGGATCTGTGCGAGCAGTATTTCGGCGCGAGAGACTTCTACGATGTGCTGAATATCGACAAGACTGCTAACGAGAAACAAGGTGAGCGTATAGGAACATAACCTATCTGGATTTTTGCGCGAGAGAAGTTGTTGTTTGGATGTAGCTGCGTTGTGTCAGTTCGTGAGGATCGGTCAATTCTGGAGGTTTGAGATTTTTTCGATTGACGATTAAAAAATTTCCGTTGTCAAGTCGGTGCCTGTTTCAACAAGTTCGTTGTGCTTTAGAAGGCACAGATCTGTATAAACGACTTAGCGTTTATCATGGAAAGCTGAAATTCGAATTCGATTATTATTTGAAAATCATGGATGTAAGATTTTTAATTCCGACTGAGGATGAAATTGCATAATCTTGTTTTTTTTCGTTCTAGTGAAAAAGGCGTACCACAAGCTGTCTCTGCTCGTTCATCCTGACAGAGTGGAGGAAGCAGTAAAGGAGGAAGCAACAGAGAAATTCAAGGTTCTTGGCAGGATCCACTCTATTCTCGGTGATAATGATAAGCGAAAAATTTACGATGAGACTGGCCAGTTTGACGAGGACAGCGAAGAAGTTGTCATGCGCAACTGGTCCGACTACTGGCGCACACTGTTCAAGGAGATCACGGTGCAAGACATCAATAATTACGAAAAGACCTACAAAGGCTCAGAGATTGAAATCAAGGATCTGAAGAGAGCTTATATGGATGGTAAGCTAGCCCTTTTAAAGTTAATAATTGAATAAGTAAAATTCTAAGCCAATTTACTAATCCATTCTAATTTGTTGCTTCAAGGTAAAGGTGACATGGATTACATCCTAGAGTCGGTTCCTTTTACAAGCTGCGAAGAGGAGCCACGATTGCACAAAATCATCAACGACCTCATCGAAAAGGGTGAGGTCCCAGAGTTTGAAAGCTTCACCAAGGAGGACGAGCGGAAAAAAATGAGGAGGAAACGCAAGGTAAGGTTTTAAAATTTCATCTTGGTCGTAAAAATCTTGAAAAAGTACGAATGCCTTCTTTTCAAACATTCTCGTCCTACAAAGCAATATTCATATTTATCGCTAACAGCAGCGTTTCTAAGTATGAAAAATGCCCTGGCAATACATACTAATTTGTCATATTTACCAGAAAAATACAATATTTAAAAGCTGAAGCATATTTCACAGTTTTTATTTGCGTTAAAAATCCTTGCAGCCTGCATAAACGCGAGGTTTCTCTTATTTTCCGTTTTAAAAAAACATCACGAGAGATATTTTTCTAAGTGGAAAATCGAAATTAAACAAGCCTCCTCGCGTTATAGTCTCTAACGCGGGATTTAGAATCCGCTTAAGACATTCATATTCATCAGTCGAGACGAGCGACTGATGCAACATTGACACCCAGAACACCTCTCGATCATTGCATCTCCGACGTTGATTTTTCCTCGTCCCTATAACACAAACTTCAAGACAAGATTAGATTCAACCGTTCGACGTATCCACATCCTTCAGCCGCCAAATTCAATTAGCGAATTTTCGTTAACTCTCCCGCCATATCCCTGAGAGCGATTTCGCGCGCGCTAATCGACAAGGTCCGCCGCAATTTTTTATCGTCCGATTAACGTAGCGTAGAGCATATATAGGAGGAGATCGTGGATACGCGGAAGGCGTACACACCAGTCGCGGGGAGAGCAGTTAGTAGAGCGAGCGGCAGCCGCGTCTAGAGTGGAGTGGGGGCGAGCAAGTAAATAAATAACCAGCTAACGTCCGACTCGAGCTCAGTGCAAGCTTCGACTCCGATCGCTCGACACGCGCGCGTGCTCGTCTCTCGCATCGTAGTCGTGTAAAAGAGAGAGAGAGAAAGAGATAGAAAAAGAATGAGGCTACACGCGTGTGTCGCGGCCCTGCTGCTGCTGCTCGTGCAGCTGGGCGCATCGCGAGTAGGAGCCGTGTGTGTCAAGGTGGAGAGTCAGAGCACCGACCCGAAGTTTGTCTGCGAGGGAGGATCGATCGCCGATCTCGACGCTGTGCCGAACACCGTCGAGGAGCTGCAGATCAGCAACATGCCCATAGGTCGCATCACCGAGTCGACCTTCGCTAGGTTTGGTCGCAACCTGCTCGTCCTAGTCTGCACCAACTGCTCCATCAGCGACATCGACGATCGAGCTTTCCGGCGACTCAGCAACCTTCAGCACCTCAGGCTCGACAACAACCGAATTAAGGACGTTCGCGCAGTATGGTTCGAAGGACTCGGCGACCTGTCATACCTCGACCTGAACAACAACGGCATCGAGCGCATCGACTCCGAAGTCTTCCGCAACGCGCCAAACCTAGCCGACCTGAGGTTCTCCGGCAATCGTCTGGAGTGTCTCGATATCGAGAGCATCAGCCGACTGCAAGGTCTGATGAGGCTATACGTCAACGAAAACCCCAACTTCGGCTGCCCCAACGCCTTGAAGAGGTTCCTGATCGAGCGTCACCTGGAGTCTCCGTCCGACCCCGAGTGGAGCTCGGTGGTTCAAGACCGAGTGCAAGCCATCGGTTTCGGTGCGAACACACCACCGGTACCACCGCAGTACTACCCCAGCAGCACACCACCGGCTTACACCAGACCTCGCTGGACCGAGGAACCACCGACGAGTCCACCCACCGAACCGCCGACCACTTTACCACCGACGCAGCCACCCAGACGACCTTACGTTCCCGAGACCATCCAGCCGTCCTCTCCGGACTCGAGCTTCTCCATGCAGCCGCCGTATTACCCACCCCAGGTGACCCAGCAGCAGATAAACAACTACCAGAGCACTGTGGCCCAGCAGAACGTCAGCACCACCGTCAGCAGTACCGTTGCCAACGTGACGACCAACACGACGACGGCGAAGGTTCTACTGGCCGGACAACCCGGACCGGTCACCACCACGACCGAGTGCCCCAACGCCGCGTCGAGCATCTTCAGGGACTCGACGCTATTGCTACTGATGACGATGTTCGTCGGTCTTAAACTGGCTCTTTGAAGTGTCTACCTGTGACTATATATTTACGAAGGTGCTCCCAGTGCGACTCGAATATACGAACGTTCGAATTCTTATATATATATATATATATATATATATAAAGTTATCTCCTCTTTGTATACTGTAACATGTATGTGCATCAGCTTTATGTGTCGTTTCATTGTAAGATAAATAGTGTCTAGCGATTCGGTGTTAAATTTATCTACTATTATCCACGTTTTACTAATAAATATCGAGTAGTTACACGAAGGAGCCTTACGCTTGTTCTCTTCGAAGTGCAGTGCACACTCGTCAACTTAAAGATGATGTTCTATCGAAAGAAGCAAGTGTTTATACTTGTGAAGACTTTGAATAATCAGCCGAGAAAAAAATTATCTTTCGACAGAATCTTAGCAGTGGTCTTGTTCTGCTGACTATTGCTCAAAGTCTCCGCGAGTATACGACATACAATGTATTAGTTTGTTAAAAAACATTGTGTACAAACGCAGAGTGTAAATATTGATATGCGCGTAAAACGATAAAACTCATCACCGTATATGTCTATATATATATATATTTTTGTACACGTTGTGCAGCGAGAAACGGGAGGCATTTATAACAGAGTGTACCGAGTTTATACGGTCGTGCTCTTTTTTTTTTTCAAAAAAGAAAAGTACGGTGTAATTACCGCCTCGACGATTCGCGTTAACCAGAGGGATACGTATAAAAGCGAGTCAAGAGGGGACTCGGGCGCGAACCGATTGATGACGGCTGCGAAAAGCTGCGATTTAATCGACGCGGATATTATGCCTCTTGTACACAAACACACACTTATGTGCTCCGTCATCCTCGGCTTCGCACACGATTATTGCTTTATACATACGTTTGCTATTTGTTTGATGTTTGGTAGTTAAGGATGGGATATAAGAGCTTCTCGGACATGCAAATATGGGACGGATTAGTTGGAGCAAACGATGTAAATGAGACGACGCGCGTCTTGGATCATATTCTTCGTTTTTTTTTTTATTACAACCCGCGGATTCGTTATTAACTACCAAACGTTAAAAACTAACATTACGATAGGCAATTAAGTTATTTGCGTTTAAATTCATGGAAGAGCGATTCCAATTGCGAATGTCTTCTTGATTATGTGGAATGCATGTCATAATTATTGTAATACATATAGCTGTACTTCTCCTACGTCGACTAATATCGAATTCGTATTAATGCAGTTTTCGTTCGAGCACGACTACAGTTGAGTAATTATCGTCTCCACGTTTTTTTTTTTAAAAACAAGCATTACATACCGTGCTCACTTTTAACAATGCATTAATACTTATCGAAAAAAATGTTAAGGATAATATGTTAAATAAACTAAATTATCATTTGTTTAAAGCGAAAAAAAAATATTTACAATAAAACCTAAACTTGAAAAGTGACCGAGTGCTTTTGAACTCTATACCCATCCTCTGTGCTACGAGCGTTGTTTATTATATAAAACTCGAACTTCTCGCCATAAAACACTTCCTTCAGCGTTAAATAATTGATATCCTCAATAACAGTAAGTTGTTTGGAAACTGTTCCGTGAAAAAAAAAAAACAAGGCGTAGGCGGTGCGCACATACGTAACGGTATCCCGTATATACAGAAAAAAGGTACCACTTAGAGGATTGCTCAAGGCATAAAGCATCGATTTAGAGAAAATTGATCTTGAATTTAATCACATAGGTTATCCAAATGTAAATTTTCGATATCGCAATGAGCATCGGAGCAATTATTAGGAAACTCCGTGATAAATCGTTTCTCGGATCAGAGCTTTCGTCGGAAATAACGAAACCTTGACAACGCGGTAAACTAAAATACTAATGATGTAGAAGCCGGAAGGAAGGTGTAACGCGAGGTGTAGGTAGAAAAAATTCTGATCGATAGAGCTCAGTGCTAAGTCGCTGTGTAGAGGCGCATAATAGGTCGCGATGTCTTATTTCGCGCCTCGACGTTATCTACCGTTGGCATAATGCATGAGTGTTTTTCATTGAGCGATTATCGCGGAAATTCAAGGTTTCTTAAGGATGTATGGAAGATTTGCCTATTAATTTTGTAATAGCTCATTGAAAGAGTTACACCGCGTGGCATATCGCGGGGCTGACCAAAACGCGATCGTTTCTACTCGAGTCTCGCAATAAATCGGCTAATTGAATTTTCATCACTTAGCGCTTCTCACCCGAGCTCACGTCTGCGGTGTCGTGATTCGTCGGAAAGGTATACGTGCACACTACGAGTGCGTCATGTTTTCTTTTTAAATTATTTTTATTATATTTTATTTGTTAAAGGCCATATGCATAAGGCTTCCTATAGAGGCAAACTAAATCAATATAAAGAGGTAATCTAAATCTAGTATTGTATATAATGTTGTTTATTTTTTATCGCGACAGTAACTACATAACTTTCTACGTGCCCCTCGAACAGCGCAAGCCTTACACACATTCGTACAGCGAAACATTGTAAAGCGAATAATAAATAAAGTCAAAAGGTTATACGCTCCAAATTAGTAGGTTCTAATTAGAAACCGACCTCGAAATTTCCGGGCTTATACACATCGCACTATACTCCAAAGTGCTCAATAATCACCTGCCGCTCTCCGAAAGCTCTATATACGCAGCGATGTAAATCGTCCGCAATGCAGAAGCAAAAGAAGCACAAGTCACCTATATAAAAGCCGAACACGCGAGATCGAGTCTACCAAGCTCGGATGGCCCGACGATAAGCGAAATATATAGCCTCTATGCGTAATAATCCGGTGCTCCCATTACGACACGGTTACGTAACGACCTTCTCGCCGCCAAGAGAGTATCATCTCTTTGATGCCAACGCGAATATAATACAAACCGCGTGCGTTGCTTCCGTTCGGATCTCGATGGTGTACGAACTTTTTCGGCGCTTTGGAATGCGATGCCCTCACTGTGTACACTATATAATACGGCTAGAGCGTGCGGATTAATTGAGCCGCGAGCTTAATAGGCCCTCGACGCTGCTGGAATGTGATGTGTTTCTTTTTTTTTTCTCTCAGCGTCGATTAGTTTATTAGGCGGGAGAGCTTGGAAGGGCGTTTATCTTGGGCTTGAATTTCAAGGTTCTTCTCGAGTGTTCGATTTTCCTCCGGGAGTACAATCGCGGTTTTGTGCTCTTCGCGCCAGCACTTGAATTGAGAAAAATCGCTGTGACGGTTTTTTTTCCCTTAAACTCGCGGTAATTGCCGGATTCTTGTGGAATGAGTCATTAAATCCCATCTTAATAAGTTTAAATTGCCATCTCGAGACTGCAACGGTTCTCTCTCTCTCTCTCTCTCTTCTTTGGGTATGTGCGCATCGCTCGAACGAACGATGAATTACAACGAGTGCAGTCCGTTCGAAGCATCGGCAATGAGGTTACGCGAAAAGAAGTAATTGATTTTTACACACCCGGTCTGCATAATCGCCCACTTTGTAACTCGATCGGCTGCCGAGAGAGTCAATTGCAACGTGAAGAAAATCCCTATTGTCTCAAGGTGACGATTGTACTCTTTTTTTTTTTTTTTGTCTTGAAAATCTCGATTTTGTTAGCATTACTCGTGATCACGCTGACTCAGAGCTGCGGGAAAGAATGAATATTACGCGATGGAATAATGCAATACAGTTAGGGATAGGAATAAAGAGGAGGAGGGACACGCTGTATATCATTGAATTATCATCGTCGCATCTCTCCTAGTCATCCGTAGACTATTCCTACTCCGACGTGTGTGTGTGTGTGTGTGTGTGTGTGTGTGTGTGTCACGCGTCAAAGTGAATTTTCATGTCTTTCCTTTTTACAGCCAACTAAGCGAGTTACCTTTATGCGCACAATTACCGCGAACGACTACCTAAATAGTACACACGCATCGGTGTCGCTCGTATAAAGGACAAGTGGCCCGCGCCGGGGCAATAATTTTTTTACGTTTATTCGCCCGGCCGTTTTAATATAGAATTATTAGTCTCGTGAGCGTTGAGCTAATAGACGCAGGCGTTAAAAACAGATTTTTCATCGCTATTAGTGCGTCAACCTCTCGCGCGGCAACGACGCTAACACAAACCGAGAAGGAAAGTTTAAATATAAAAAACAAACTCTCTCCGCTCTGGCTTTTCCAAGCATCGCATCTGTCTGATGATACGGATTTTTCTCTCATCGTTTAGCTTTCATAAGCCAACGTGTTCACACCCACGTGGCTGTGTGTATACGTAAGTTATAACGTCCGAAAGTTGCCGCGGCTTCTGGTACGGGTAAACACACCCACGCGATTCGAAAGTCCGTAAGCGATGTGGTATACATAGCTCTGTGTATTATGCTACTGGTATATTGCGAAATCGACTCGATAAATTGCGAGCGAAGGAGAGACTCATTTGTCCGGTGTGTACAATCTCGATGCTGTGGCTGCTGTAAGAAAAGTCGTGTCGCCCTGGAATTCGGAGTAGAGAACACTGCTCGTGACAAATGTACGACTCGTGGAATAAGGTCGTAAGGCACTCGTTCTTCGCTTGTGTTCCATAGGGCTGCGGCTGTAGTAAGACACCATGAGATCGGTCACGGAGATGGTAATGAATCAACGGCGGCTTTTTTTTAATTGTCCTTTATTGGGAGCGTTCTCCAGACTCCGCAGCGGCTCTTTTCTTTCATTGCCATGTAACCGAGAGAATATGCATGCGAGAGAGATAATACGCTGGAGCTATGCGTATACGAATTTTTTTTTTCCTCGAAGACGGAACGAATTTCATGATGCGATGCTTTGTTGTCGGGAAAATTGCGGCGATTATTTTTCTATAGTGGACGAGCTGCGGTGATTACTACATTTTTGTTGTTGACGAGATTTTCATTTGAATTTCTAGCAGGTTGACATTTGCACGGAATGTCGCCTCGATAGTCCAGAAGCTAATTGCATGTGACAAAAAAAGTAATGAATAAAAATGAGTTTGATGTATATGCCGTGCGTGTAGAGATAGCATTTGGAATATTTTCTATTGCTGTAGGTTTTTACAATTGTTTTTTTTAACTGACATTCTTTCTCTAGGAAAAATTTAACGACGTGCGCAAGATAATTAGTCGATTAGTGACTATTATATGAATTTTTGATGCCAGTATAGTAATTCATTTTCTTCAACATTCTGTTTTAGAGACGTTTATTTGTTTTTAGCGTTACTAATCCTATATCATACAATTGTACTTATGAAAAGTGAATATTCAACGTGTTTTAAAGCAATTTAATCTTAAATTTTTCGATGCAACTAGTGAGACGTCAGATGCATTACTGGGTTTATGGTAGTATTAACTTCCTATGTGTGCGATTAAAAATAAAATAAGTAACGTCTCCATGAAAAAAATAAGTTCTGCATACATACCACGCATTTAATAGTTTCAGCAGGATCTACATTCACGTTTTCTCTAAAGTTGTCGTGTATACACTGCGAAGAGCATGAATCTCTAACCGATTCAAAAGATGGGCTTTTTGAAGTATAATCTAATGTTAGCAGAACAGCTTCGCAGGCTACGTATGTTTTGTAATTTAAAAAAATCGTTTCTTTTATTAAATTATAAAAAAATTAATGGAAATGGTAAGATTTACTTACAGCTACAATGCTGGCACAAAGAGCAATAGTAACGAATATAAAGTAATTAACGGAAAAACATTTTCTGCATATTTCAAGGTTATTTTCTCACGTTTTCTACAAAAAGCTTTGTTTTCTGTCATCTATTAGAAATATTCAAACATGTATGAGCAATGCATTGAAATTATTTCAAAAATTGATTCGAACTGGCATTTGAACTCAAAAACTACAAAACGTATTGAATAAACTCCCGTTTTGTTCATATCTCATCGTTTAAAAATAATCGAAGTAAAAAAAAGCAAAATTCTAATTATGCATAGACGACGCACGTATTTTAATAGATAAACGCAAAAAGAGCCATACCTAGCTTTTATCGATTAATATCATATAACATTGAAATGAAGTTTAATCGCTTTCTGCTCTGATTACTTAGGCTGATGCATGTGATCTTACGCAAGTTAATGACACGGCATTAACAAATTAAAATGGTGTACGAGCGAAACGATAGGAGTCGGATGCATACGATTATTGTTCATATAGAATCGAAACCTTGACAGTGTTTAATAATGACATTCTAATAGTTCTTGGATTCATATGGAGTTCTGCTAACTTTGTTATTTCGTGCGTTTATACATATAGTGATATTATTAATTGAGCTGATGAGTAATGTTACAATTTCGCAAAACTCTATGAATGGGTCGTCTATCAAACGTGAATTAACATATTTTCAAGTAAGATCAGATCGTGGCCTACATAAACTCGGTGTTCATAGCTTTATTAATTAAAGCTGTTGTAGTTATGCAAACGCGAAAAAATAAACAATCATAATTAACGCGCTTAATTATTTTTATTGCTATAATTATCTGACTGACAATTGATTTCACAGTAGATTATTTACGATTGTATATTGAAGTAAAAACAAACATCCTGACCACTTCAGATCAAGTTGGTATAAACAGCCCACTTCCTATAGCCACTTTTTATAGCTACCATTCAGTTTTCACGAAGAAAAAATATCCAGAGCATCCGGAATCAATCGTAGTAACCTCGAGCCGTATAGTAGCCGCGAATCAAAACAATTGTGGACTGGCCCTTCCCTATACTGTTTGAACTTTCCGGCTATCTAGTTTCTGGCATGCGACGATAAGTAGCGTATAGATATTTTCCAGTTACTCGCATTACAAATTTGTACTCCAAATGGATATAAGGCGGTGTGTCACCTATTAAACACTAAACCGCCAGACACAACTGTTAACTTGTTTAAACGCTTTACCTGGATATGGTAAAACAGTACGACTATCATAGAGTTCATCATCTTCTGGAAACTTGATCTTTTTCGTTCTTTGAACGTAATCGCCTTCTTATGCTATAACTATGTCAGTCCACATTTGTATATAATTTTTTCGGGTTCACTTTTGTTTTTTCTAGAATATTGATATTGCAAATGAATCGACGTTCAGAATTCATAAAAACAGCTCTAGTAAAGCGTGATTGCTGCTTCATTTCAGCCAACGCTCTATAACTGTATATAAGTATTTGAATAAACATTGGTGTATATACACCAGTTAATTATAGGCACATTCTTTTCCTTCGCGGCACGAGACGTTCGCCTAAACAATGCGATTTGTGAGTCAGGAAACGGTTAAATAGTGCGAGATCAAAATTAAAGGCGATAAAGTTTGCTACGCCGTTAATTTCACTGTGGAGCAAAACAGTGTAAACTTGAATTTATTGGTAGGGAACAATGTTGCAGAGAAAAACACTATTAAGACTGAGATTAACGAGCTTTACGTGCGTTACTCTTGCATTGATGGATTACAAACATACGGGACTTTCGCGAATTTACTGCTCTTTATACACGTGTTTCTGATTCCAGTAGTATAAGCTAGTTTTCGGAATTCATCAGTTTCATTTAGCTCTCTAAGAAATTTGTTATTGATTCTGAATCTTCACTTTTAACAGAGCTTACATTGCAACAAACCATTATGTAAACATTCAGACTTCACAATGTGCAC
Source organism: Trichomalopsis sarcophagae (assembly GCA_024372645.1). Taxonomy (NCBI): domain Eukaryota; kingdom Metazoa; phylum Arthropoda; class Insecta; order Hymenoptera; family Pteromalidae; genus Trichomalopsis; species Trichomalopsis sarcophagae. The sequence goes on from QLSS01000017.1 coordinate 558,893, forward strand.
CGATAGAACCGTAGATACCAGCTTCAAAGTTCAGAGGTGAATGATCGATGCTTTTAATAATTGCACGTCTAAGGTGATATAGTCGATACCACAATAGACGTCGGTCGTTGCCATGGCGACCTTTTTTTGATTCCACGTACTGTGGAGAAAAGGTAACGAACTCACGGTTGCTTGGACGTAAGTTTATGCTAATGAGACTATGATCTCAATCTTCGACACTGCAGCACAAGTGAGTTTCGTCAACCGGTTTCTATTGTTAATCATATTAAGAAGCTCGTCACATAGAGCCGACTACAAATCGTCGGTACCTTAATAACAGCCACTAACTAAATGCACAATAACGGTGTATACTCGAAGAGTCGAAGATCGTTTTTGAACAAGTGCCAGTGCAAAGTCTTCCCGATTCCATTATAGTTAGTTATTGGCCCACCTGCCCCTATCCGTCTTACATCGCGTGCAGTGTACATCCGAGTAATATCGAATTGAGTCTTCCCAGGGTGTAAATCACAGCCACACCCTTACGATTTCGAGTTAAATTTTCGGAAGCCAAATGTGAAAGTCATCTCCCGTAGCTATATCCTATTCCCTATAACACACGCAACATCGTCTCGTCAGCAGAGGAAAAGATAGCAGCGCACGAATCCAAAAAAAAAAAAAACAGCTCTTACATACGCTTGGGTAACGGGATACGCTCGCGAGTTTCAAGTTCGCGATTGAGATGCGCGCGCATAGCTGCATAATACACGATCAAGCGAGCCGCTATATTCCGAGGGTGCAATGCGTGCATTAACGCCGCGCGGCGCTGAAGGAGATCGTTGTGCGCGCTGCACACATGCCCTCTGAGAGACGAAGGCAAGGCAGGCATATACGTGTATGCGTGAGCTGCAATCAAGGCAATTTGCTACGCGCGGATTCTTCGACGATGACGCGCGCCTCTCCTGCATCAGCAGCTAAGCCAGCATATGTATATTCGCGCGCGAGCGGATTGTTGCATAATCAATTGATTGGCGGCGTTCTCGGCCTCTACTCTTTCTCTCGGCTCTCTCTCTCTCTCTCTCGATATGTATGCAAGCGGCTCGCCCTCTACTCTCGAACGATGAACCGCAAGTCTCGCGCCTCGATTCTGCGATTGGCATTCCCTGCGCAGCACACTACGCCTGCGTGTATGTGTGTGTAGCCGCGGTGTCACTTTCGCTCTGCGCTGCTGCGGTTCAGCTATCTATCTGGATCAACGTCAGCTCCGTCGACCCTTTTTTTCAGGGTCGAAGAGAGACGCATTTCTCGTTTGCGCAATACGTTATACGTTGGGAGAAAGTGTTTTACGACGTCTTTCGGCTTTTTCGGAATCTCGAGTTTTCCGGTGAGGCTGGTATTTACAGAGATGATACAATCCTATTGGATAATAGCGTGTAACGCGGGAGCTTTATCTTGTGTGTCTGGGGATATTTTTGGGGCTTACCTGTTCACGGTTTAATGTGCGCGTCTAGTAGTAACCGTTAAAAATGATGCTTGAAAATTCAAATTAGGCCGTAGTGATATTTTCTATTCTTGAAACGAAATCTCTCGTGATGAATAGACGTATAAGGACGTCGATTACGTTTTCAATCTACCGATGCGAAATTGAAACGTGGATAGATAATCACATAGTCAGTCAGTGATTGCAATGCGTCTAATTGTCCATCGTACACAAGCTTCGATCAATCAACTTCGATGTTTTCAAGCGATTAAAGATCGCCTCTGTGAAATTAAAATTTTGATTTATGATATGATTAAAAAATTAATATTCTCAAAAGTCACAATATTTTGTAAATAATGCGTCGGGTTACAAGCAAGCTTAGAATGCGTGATACAGCGATTCTCCGAAAGTTTCCAACTTGCCTCTATACATGCCTAGATCTTTTACGACGTCGAACAATACAAGAGTCCCTTCTTCGGCTGAAAGAATATTGCTCTGCAGAACATCTGGTGGCAAGGCCCAGACATTCCATTTTTACTGCTTCTAGTTTTTATCTTCTCTCTTTCGAATGTTCCGTATACGACTGGAATATTATTCGAAAAAAATTTTCTTCCTGTACGTTTATTGTTTGCTTAAAAGTCGGAAACGAAAAAAAAAAACTGAATTGTATCTAGAGCTGTTCACCTTGCAGTTGTGCAACGACGTTTCCTGACCGATATGCGCAATTTATTTCGTTGATAAAAGCTTTCGCGAAGTACGTTTTTCCCGGCTAGTTGCAATATTTTATTTTCGATATTCTGAAAGAAAAAATTTTGAAACGTTTTTTTTTTAGCAGACACGATGATTTTCTTTGCGATTGATTCAAACGCATCGCCACGATATTGTATAACCGGCGTTGCGGTCGGGACAGAAATATATTCAGCTTAACTGCTGAAGGCCTTCAAAACAGTGGACTTCAAAGCGTCACCCACGCAACGAATCCATGTTCGCATGTTGCTAGGATAAACATTTTTTTTATTTCTAGAATCAGTACAACGTGAAAAATGCTTTTTTTCCGCCAACATAAGCATGAAAAAAAAACAAAAAAAAAAATTAAATAACGTCACCTTCACTTTTACGATCCAATTGAAGCTCTTGAATTTTCAAACAAAGCTCCACAGTCCAGAAGAAGACAAGAAAACCGTAACCGCTGCGTAATCGAAATCTGTTTTGGCTTCGTTTCGTAGGTGTATCCATCACGCAAACAAGAGCGTATCTGTTTCTCAAAACAAGGTATATTCGGAATTCCCACTTCAGCAGACCTAGACCTCCACGGAGAAAAAAAACTCTTCCAAACGATCAAAAAAAAAAAAAAAAAAAAAGTTCCAGAATCGACGAAAATAATCCAATTAAAGCCAACTGGCCCAATAACGCGTATCAAATTACTCTAGACGCGCGCGCATAAAATAGAGCGTTCCTAACGAGTTGCAGTACATCCAACCGCGTGGCAGCAGATCGAGCAAAAGCAGACGCGCGAATTTTCCCCCCATTGACTACTATACCGTGATCCGTATAAAAGCTCGAGAGAGCGGGCACCTATACTGACGTTGCGCAGCTATAGGTTGTGTAACTCAGTGTCTCGGCCGAGACTTTGCCAAAAATTTATAAATACCAGGCCATCTCACTGTAGAATTTGCACTTGACGTGCGCGGGCCGCTCCTCCTCGCGCCGATGCGTCTAATAGAGATAGGGGCCGAGGAGTGAGCATCGGCACGAAAGCTCGTATATAAGAGCTTGCAAGCTCCCGATCTGCCTCCCTTGACGTTTCCGTTTGTTTTAACGGGGGCCGCTGCTGCCCGCGCCCTTCTTCCCCCCCCCCCCCCCCCCCACTCCCTCTTTGTTATAACCACGATGAAACCTTCCGGCCTCTCCCATCATCATCGCGGCGCACGTATGGTTTTAGGCCGACGAAAAAACAAACGTTTCAAATGGATTCGTCGATATCAATTCCTTCTCGTCGCTTCCTCCCCTCTGAATTCCTCGCTCTTTATCCTACACGGCCTGCGCGATTCAGCACTGCCTCGTATAAAAATTCTTCTGTTTACTCATTGTACTGTTTATTTTCAAGGTCAGGGTGTAGCTAAAATAGCATAGCTGCTCAAGCACCACCACCTACTTTCACTTCCACGTATTTTCGCCACGCGAGATTTCAGGGCTTTCGAGGTCGCGCGCCCACTGGACTATTTTCCCTCGTTCTAGGAATGAGCCTCGACGAGGCCTCTTTTTATCGCTGCTTTAGCACTCGCATAAGCCCGATAAGTGGAGCTTCCTATTTTCCGGCTGTTTTAGTCAGAATCTTCGCCAAACTCGTCGATCTAATCGATACAGGTGTGTACATCGAGAGCAGAAATTAGCGAGCTTCTTCGCTTCGACTCCGTTTTTTTTTTTTTCTCTTTAAAATTCTATTTCGATCGCGTAAAATAGACATCATCGCTAACTTGAGAACGGACTAGCTTCAAGAATCTTCTCCTCTTTGCATTCCTGCGTACGAGATTTATTTATAAATAAAGAACCTGCAAGCGCAGCAGCAGCAACGATATTAAATTTAACGAAAATATTGTTCAACGCCGCTCGTTAATTATAAATCTTAACCAGCTCCTTCGTTCGGAAAACCATTTCAGTACAGCTTTTTCTTTCCGCGAGATGATGATGACGCGGTGCAAAACGCAGACGCGCGGATGCTTAATGCTTCGATAATCCGATGCGCGAGTGAAAACATGCACTCGCGTGAACTCGCCAAACGCGCCGCGAAAATAGACTTATGCCTATGACCTATAATACAAATACGAGTCTCGAAATATTTCGCGGGCTTTGGGCCGTTTGAGCTCGACTCAACAATGGACTTTTTAACTAGAGGATTTTGTGATGTAGGAGTGTGAAAGCTTTGGTTTTTTTTTTAGAGGAGCTCTTGCGCCGTATTAGATCTGAATTTATGGGTTCGGAGAAACGGTTCTTATACGCGTTTGTTTGAGACTTCGGGGAACGAGATGCAGGACCGATAATTTGCCTAACTGACTCATTATTTTTGCGATGGTGTGACATCTGTAGTGTTATGATTGTGATATTATTAACCGTTTTAGAAAGTTGTATGGAAGGCTTTTCAAACGATTACTTTTTAGGTTGATTTTAGTTTTTCACGTATATCGTTTTTTAACTTTTAGTTTGTTCCATAAACGCCATTCACTCAGCTTCTATTAATAACTCGCGCGAAAATGATAGCGAACGTGTATTTAAAAATAAAAGATTGTTAAAATTGTCGATTCTAAAAACTCACTTTATTTCAACTTGAATCATAGGCTCGTGACTCAAAAGTAATTTCGCTGCACAAAAACATAATCGAAAGACGCATTAAAACTGAGCATATACGACCCTTTTTCTTGCCCATCACATGTGCCGACGATACGTCGCATCGGTAGCTTTCAAGAAGCTTGTATACGGCCTAAGACACTGATGCAGTTCTTGACGCGACGGGCGTTCGACTCTCGATGATAGATATAGACGGAGCCGCATTCGCTGAAGACTCAAGAGCTACTGAAAGTTATTCTTACTACGACAATAAAGCATCCATTCGATAATGCTTTTACGCGTTTCTTTTTTCGTTTAAAAATAACAATGCACAAAGCGACGCTAAATCATAGGCCATTGGTTGGATATGTTGTATTTAGCTGTCAAAGGGTTATAAATTAGGATTGAGGACGATTTGTTGATTTGTTTGCAAAAAAAAAAAAAAAAAATTATATTTTCGAATGAATGCGTATTTTTCAAGAGATTAAAAATACGGTATTATACAGAAATTGGCGAAGACGATTATTTACACTTGGAAACTTGTTTATTTTCAGTGGGCAAAGGAAGCCAAAGAAGCGGAAAGATTGGAAAAAATGCGAGCCATCGAGAAAGAAGACGCCGAGAAGAACTGCGACCTGGCCCTCGCTATCCTCAATAAAAATAAGTCTAGGGCATCTCAAGCAGATAATTTCTTCGACTCGCTTATCGACAAGTACGCGAAGCAGGCTGAGAAGCCGAAAAAGGCCACGTCGTCGAAGAGCGCGAAAAAGAAGAAAGCGTAATGAGTTCCTCGTTGAAATTCAAGTTTTTTTTTTATAATCGAAAGTTTATTTTTTAAAAATTTTGTAAGTGCTAACGCGAAGAGTATGGCGTAAATCCTATTAAACGCAATCGTCTAACGAGTTTCGTACGTCTAAATTATTAATTTGTATTTGTAGAAAATAGTTTGATAAATTTATTTTTTATGTAGAAATACACGTTTTTATATAAAAATCAGCAGTGTTTTTATTCGTTTTTTAACATAAGAGTGTTGTTCTAGAATCTTTTTTTTATCATGCTGAACACGTGTCTTGGCCATCATTGTTGAATATCCACATTATCGACAGCCAATGCAAGCACTCGATCGGTACCGAACTTAGCCTGCACTGTCGATGATCGAATCCTCCGAAGGTACTACTCTCGGTCGATAACGTCGCGATCTGTTTCAGTTCCGTAGGTACTGTCGCTGACGCGATATTTCAATATTTCCAATATATAGAAAAGCGCAAGCTGTTTGCACTTGTCAAACAATTTTTTCAATTGCACTTTCAAAGCGTTATATATTCACGCGAGCCTTACATAAAAGATCAATTTAATTCCAGCCAAGCTGCAGGACGTCGAGCGTTTCGTCATCGCACACCTTTCACAAATATCGAACGACCAAAAGGAAAAAAAGCCCGAAGAGTGTAAAAAGCAACGTCCTCCAAGCGCGCTGCACAAGGGCCGGCTTTTCAGCAAATTAACGAGCGGAATGTCTAAGATATCCACGCCGGGGAGGAGCTTTTTCGTCTCCGAGCAGAAGCCGCAGAAGAAACGAGCATCAGTAGGCCGAAATGAAAAATGCGAAAGTGAAAAGGGAGAAGAAGCCGATCATCGAGAGATAGCGAAAAAGCGACGTGAGCCAATGAGCATAATGCGAATTCCAGAGTCGAAAAACGACATCGCTCAGAATTTGCCAATTTCTTTCCGCATAGTATATACAAAGAGACGGGGGAAGAGGTTCAGCGAGGATCGCGGGCCGAATGTCTGGCATAGCATCTCCCGGGGTATATAGAGACGCCTGGTAAAAAGCGCAACACGAGTATATCCCCGAAGGTAAAAGAAGCTGCGCAGCTAGAGAGAGAGAGAGAGAGAGAGAGAGAGAGACGCCGGCGGCGGCATTAAAATCCCGCGAATTCCGAGCTATTTTCCAGGCTGCTCCTTTCTCTCGCACCCTATGCTCGTCTGGGCCCGTTCTTATTCGGCGCTTGCGCTATCTGTAATTTTTCGGCCTGCTTTAAAGCGTCTCTCACGCGACGAATGACGATCGCTCCTCCTCCTCCTTTCGCGCACACGCGAGAGCAACAAGAGGAGCATGAACGAGAGAGAGGAGAGGGGTGACTTTTCGGAGGCCGCAACAGCGGCAGGAGGAGGAAGAGGTGGTGGAGAAGAAAAAGAGGAGGAGGAGGTTGCACAAGGAGGAGGGAGCGACATTCCAGAAGGCGGCGGTGGCGGCTCTCTCGTGGGAAACTTCGAGAGGGTGGCCTGACCGAGGTACTCTTGCGTACTTATATACGTAAGTTGTATATCAGGCTGCGATGCCATTTTCCGAAAACTCCTCACACCCTCGATTATATTTTGTAGGTCGAGAGAGAGAGAGAGAGAGAGAGAGAAAGAGCGCAACGGCTACCACTTCGGCGTCGGCCGTATACACAAGTAGTACGACTGGTTTTATCGCGGCGCGACAGATCGCTCCTACTGCAGCAGCCTCCGCACAAACGAGCCGCGAGATGTATATACGAGCCTCTCTCTCTCAGCTCCGTCGCAAGATGAGAAGAAGAAGAAGAAGAAGAAGAAGAAGAAGAAGAAGGTGGAGAGTTAATTGAATCCGAGCAGCGTATAAGTGGAATGGCCTATTCCTTCTCTGCAGCCACTCTATCTTTCTCTCTCTCTCTCTCTCTCTTGCTCCCTCTCTCGTTCGCTTTTCTTATTCTTCTTTCTTTCCGCATACCTCCTTTGCTTTCCACCTTCTCGTTCCTTCGGAGCTTCTCCCTCTCTTCTTCTTCTTCTATAAACCTTCGCGCCGCTCTGTGCCTCAAGTTCGCCTTAACTTTGCCCTGCGAGAGAGAAAGAGAGAGAGAGAGAGAGAGAGATGCGCGCACACACACACACACACGTTCGTCGGTGCCCTTGCGCAGGAGAGGAGGCGAACACGCTGTACGTATATATCCGAGATATGCTGCTCTGCCCACGAGGGAGAGAGAGAGAGAGGAAGCAGCGATGCATCTGAACGCGGGAGGAATTCCTTATTCCTTTGTCTCTGCGCGCGCGCGAGCGAAGCCTTATAGTCGCGCATAATGCGCAATGTATTTATAATGCAATATACTATTTATCCGCTTTATAACGATTCTCTCCTCGGCGCCTGGCGATTATCGCGATGTAAACTCGCGCGCTTATGGTCCATCAAAAGGAGAGCTAAAGGCCAGAAGAAAAAGCATCGCGCGGAATAAAAACAAACTTGAGCGCGGAGGGAAGATCGCGGCTAATCATACGCTTCGCTTCGACAGCGCCGTGGCGCGAAATTTTAGTGTTTCAGAAAACTAAAAGTACATAACCCGGGCGCCCTTTAACGACTCTTTAAGACACTCAATTTTCGAGCGTAATAAAACAAAAGAGTAATAGGCTTTCGATAACGGCACATTTTCGAAGGGCCTCGAGAGACGACGAGTCGCTGCGCGATGTGAGAAAGAGAAATAAGGTTCATACGCGCGAGCGCGCGAGAGCTGTCGCGCGTCTTTTGAAAGCCGATGAAGTTTGGGTGTTTAGCCGAGAGAGAGAGAGAGAGAGATAAGGATCTTGGCGGCGGCGCATCGAAGCGCCGAGTAGGGATTCCACGGAGGCTTTTTTCGAAAAAATCTGATGTCACTCGGCTGGAAATTAGCCGGAACAGGCGCTGCGCTCTCGACGCAAGATAAAATCTCTCACGATTATAAGCGCGCGCGCGCGCGGAGCGAAATGCGAGAGATTCTTAAGAAAAATTATCAAGCGAGGGAGTATACAACAATATCCCCTCTGTGTTGTATAGCGCCTCTCGAAAGCTATTACAAAATTACATGCTCTCGACTGCTATAATCGGAATAATCGTACGCGTCGATCGAACGTGTGCCGCGCGCGGCGTATATAAATCACTGATCGATTCGTTGATTGGCCGCTTTTTATCACGTGATCTAGTGATATACGACTCGGAATGAATATAATTTAACAGGTCAGTGGCAGCGGCAGTCGTGTTCCCTCTCTGCTTTTTTTTTCTTCTTCTTCTTCTTCGTTCTTCATCCCGTTTTCTCGTCTGCGCCGCCGAACAAATGTTCGCGGATAAAAGTCGGCGGCCCGCGCGCGGTATATTCAAAAGACACAGGCGCGCGCGCGAACTTGTTCCAATATTTGACGTTCTCGGAAAAAGCGCGCCGGGCTTTTGCCCAAAAGCATTAATAATTTATCAGCCGAGCGCAAGTGTTGAGTAATAATACGAGGAGATCGAGAGAGTGTATTATACGGCAGCGGAGTTGTGCAGCTCTCTCTCTCTCTCTCGAGAGAGAGAGAGGGCCGGCCGGCAACGTGAGAAAAACGTCGGATGCTCGTATACGCTCGCTAACTCGAGGCATTTTTTTTCTTGCACCTTCTCTCTTTCAGTCTCTCACGGCCGCTGCGGGAGCAGTCGTGTGTGTGTGTACACACACGCGTGCGCAGACTGGCCCAAAAGAGAAAGAGAGAGACAGAGAGAGAGAGAGTAGATGCGGATAAGACAATGGACGCTTGTTTGCCAGTGAGAGAGAGAGGGCGCGCGCCGGTGCGACGACAGAAACACCGAAGGAGTCTCTCCCGACGACGAGCATCAGCGGCGAAGAGCCTCGAAAGAAGAGGGCCAGAGAGAGAGAGAGAGCGCGGTATACTAATACAAAACCAGTTGGCGGGTGAGTAAACAAAAAAGGACGAGAAGCGAGCGAGCGAGAGAGAACGCATCCTCCGAAGCTACTCGCGCCCCCCCCCCCCCCCCTCAAAGAATCGACGGAGAGAGAAGAGAGGAAGACGCCTGTGTGATGGCTCCGGGGTTTATTGCTAATTCGAAATATATCTCTCAAAAGGAGCGGCGCGCAATTTGAGGGATTATAAAAAATATACGCCGCCGCCGTGCCATAATATATATATATATATATATATCGTATAATCCTAGCGCGAAAATATATACAACACGAGCGGAAGTCTCTCGGCGTCTCGCTCTTTCTCGCGCCTCCCCCTAATTGACAAATTGGAAGCTTATTAGAGGCGAGTCCGTACTGGCCAACGGCGGCGGCGGCGGCGGCTGCGCGACCGGTTCGCAGCCTCGATGTGAGAAACTCTCGCGCCGCGAAGAGTGCGAGAGAAGATGAAAGAAGAAGAAGAGGAGGAGGAGGAAGAGAAGAAGGAGCGTGGTAGCAGCGGCAAGCAGTGGCTCTCTCCCGGCACGGGACGGTCCTGGCAGAGAATGCCACCCAAGCTGGTGCGCGTGCGCGCTCGCTGTGTGGCCTCGAGGCTCCGGAGCGTGCCGAGTGCTCCCGAACGCTGCCGAAGCGCGCGCCGCTGGGCCACCCCGATAGAGCGCGCGCGTGCCGCGATACGTGTGGTCCACATCCATATAGCACGTAATACACGTCCCTTTTTCTCTCTCTTTCTCCACTCTTCGCGGGTCCCAGCAGTCGTCCGCACCTCGGCTTGACTGATATACTTTCGCCACTTGCTTCTTCCTCTCTTTTCCTGCTTACTGCTTGGCTACCGCTCGTTTTATTTTATTTTTTTTTTTTTTTCTCTCTTCTTCGACACTTTTATTTTATCATCCTCGAGCTTTAGCCTTCTCGTTTTCTCACACTTTTGACGCTCGTTTAAACGCTTATCAAAGCTGCTTATCGTAATGGGTTTTGTAGAATCTGTTTTTTCACTTTCTAGGGGTCCTAGATGGCCCGCTTTTACCGACCGAGCGAATCCGTTTGTCATTGAGAGTACACTGGACGATTTGGATCGACAGACTCGCTCGGTAAAACAGCGGGCGCTCGCGCCACATCGGCAACGTGATTTTCGAATCCTCTAAAAAGGCAACTGCAGCCACCACGGTTCGCCACATTGAACTTTCGCATCACAGGCGCAGGTATACTCTCACACACACACACACACACACACACACACTGGCGATACTCGTTTTAGTCGCGGCGCGCGGCAGCCTTACGTTCTTGTTCACATCGCAACGTCGTTTTCACATTATCCGCCTCTCTCCCTTCGGTGTATTTTCGTCTCTCGTCTCACCATGCAGCGGCGGCCGCAGCAACAGCAGTCGAGGCGGCGCTTTTTGCACTCGCTCGATCCTTTCGCACGTGCTCGCAGTGCTAACTTACGATCCTCTCTCTCTCTCTCTCTCCAGAGAGTTTTTCATCCCCTGTTATACACACATACAGCACGACTTTCGCGTTCGATATAATATCACAATACATTACAATGCACACACTTTTATGCTCTAATACTATCCCCTTTATTTATCTCCCCCGGCTTTATCGCTCCATCTCTCTCTCGCTCGCGGGCTCCTCTCGTAGCTTTTATATTCATATCTCGCTCGCTTCTCGATTCTTCTCAGCCGGCCGCGGCGACTCTCTCTCTCTCTCTCTCGTCGGCTTAACAAGAATCTTTATTGTTTTCTCTTTTTCCTCTCCCGAGAGCCTTCTCTCTCTCTCTCTCCGTATAGTTTGATTTGGCCGGTCTCTCTCCGCGCGAAGCGTGAAATTCGCAGACGCAATAATTCGGCTCGTGCGCGCTGCAGCGATATAACCCATACGGCTATTAGGAGCGTGTTTCTCTATTGCAGTTTTGCGACTCGTCTCAGTGGCGGCGTTTTAAAAAAGGCTAGTTGGCGGTAACAGAAGAAAGAGCAGAAGCAGCAGGAGAGAGGAGGGTTCAAAGAGCCGCCCGCGTGTCGTGGTTAAAGAGGGCCACGTACACGCAACTTTCGGCGCTATATAACGCCTCTCTCTCTCTCTCTCACTCTTAGAGAGAAGAAGTCAAAGAGCGGACCGCCGTAAAACGTATATACGAGGCTCTTTCTTCGTCTTCGTTCTTCGTTCTTCGTTCTTCCTCCGCGGGCAGGTTAGCTCGAGAAGAGGAGCGCGCGAGCGCAGGCAAATTTATTTTATATTTCTCTACCTTTTCTAGACCTTTCACAATATTTGGCCGGTGAGTTTGGCGTGTCCCGGCCGCCGCCGCCGCAACGCTTTTACATCGACGAGCCGTATAGTCGGCCTTTGAGCCTTACGTGTGATGGATGGTCTTCTCTCTCTCCGCCGCCGCCGCCGCCGCGTTCCTCTCTTCTGTCGGCCTTCTCTCACGCGCGCATAGGCTTCTCTCTCTCTCTCTCTCTCTCTCTCTCTCTCTCTCTCCTTCTCCTGCTGCTGTTCTTGGCTCCTTAGCATCGCGAGAGAGCTGCCGTAGCTGCCGCTGCTGCTACTCGCTTGCGATGTCATTTAAGAGACTGGAAAAATTCTGGTCCAGCCATCCTCTCTCTCTCTCTCTCTCTCTCTCTCTCTCTTCTCTCGTCCGGACGAACCTCCGCATTCCTCGGCCGCGTCGACGCCTTCACCCCGCGTGTGCCTCTCTCTCTCTCTCTCTCTCTCTGCATCAGACTCTCTCAACATTATATACACAGAGACGCGCGCGCGCGGCTCTTGGTCGTCGCGAGAGCATATACATAAATTTCGCCGCGGAGCCTTACCTGGGCCATCACCTCTCTCGTACACATATACACACTTTTTCCCATGTCCCGCTGCTTTGAGAGATACTCCTCAGCGCGCGATTAATATTGTCCGAGAGCTGAACGCGCGCGCGGCCCCCTGTGTGTCTGTGTGTATGTGTGAGTCTGAGAGGATGAGTGTTCAGCATTCTTTTTACGGGCCCGGATATATACGATTGATCGTGTATGCTTCATTAGTGGCTGTTAGCCGTGTGAAAAGGACGTTTAGGCTCGAACCTGTTGCCACTTGTGCCGCTGCTGCACTCTCTGATATTTACCGACCGCGTGTACTATAGGAAACTCGAAATTTTTCTATAATAATATGATATTTCATCGCGAGAATAATCGCTGATCGCATATAACTGCCTGTGTGTGTGTGTGTGTGTGTGTGTGTGTGTGTGTATCACCCCCCTATTGGCCTTGGAGCTATATATATATATATATAGAAGTATATACACGGCTTTTACAGCGCGCTGTGCCCTGTCCTTTTCTCACTTTTTCACCTGGACTGTGCGGACGCGGCGCGTACGTGTGCGCTCTTGTTTGTCTTCTCTTCTCTCTTCGGCGTTTAAATTACTCGGCCAATGATAAATATTGACCCCGACCATTACGCGTACCTAAAGGCCATTTTTCCCTCGACGGCCAGCGGCAGCAGCAGAGCGCCCCAAGATATTTCCGGCCAGGACGCCGAGGTTTTATAACTTTTCGAGCCTTCATAGTTTATATACCTGCTTGCGGTATTTGACACCTATTGTACGGGCTTTTGTCCAATAATATCTGTTTGGGCTCATCTCTTCTCCTCGTGTGTGTGTGTGTGTATATATATATATATATGTATACCGCGGCGGCGTGCTTCTTTTTATTATTTTATAGCCGAGACCGCAGAGGGCTCTAGATCTTGATGGTAAAAAAATTCTTTTTTTATCGTTGGGCTATTTGTTATAATAATCGCTGTTGGTTCAGGTATACGTATATAAAAGGGGTGCTGATGTATATAACCGCGACGAACATAATTGTTTGTTGCATTATCTGCGCGGGCGGATCTCGGATCGTTATTTATTTACTGCACAGTCAGGCGATCGGAATTTTCGTTATATATATATATATATATATATATATATATATATATATATATAGGTGCGTATAAATCAATCAATTTTGATTATCGGCGTATTTCAATTCGGTGACGCTCGACAGGACGTGTTATTTTGATGACAATTTTTTTATGCGTTTATTGGGATATGTTACGATCAATCGCTGCTAAGCCGTGTATACATGTACGCACGAGTATCAGATACGAGAATCAATTTGTTAGAAATGAAGTGCGTAATTCGAAAATACGGCGATAAGATTAATTGCAATTTGAGATCGAGCTGTTACGTTGTTTAATAATAACTTGAGACCTTGATACTGTCTTGATCTGTGTACGAGGAAAAAATTTTAAAAAATAATGTAAAATTAGCAGTATAATTAATACGTGTGGATTTCGCAGGCATGTTCGACAAGCGAAACGAAAAGAAAATGTGTTCGCATCCTTCAATTGAACATCTGTCGAACACGAGAAAAATTCTTGCCAGGTATGACTCAAAGACATGTATAACATCGATTAGATCGTCTATCCGTATATATTCCATTGTTGAATCTCCTCATCCGTCAAGTATCGATTGCTGAACGTAGGAGAAAATTAAAAAAAACAAACGAGCTTTGTTATTGCACTGTTATGTGACTCATGCAGAAGCCGAGTTATGTCAATGAACTAAGGAAATCTAATGCGAAAAATCCAAGTACTATCTAATCGTTGGTAAACTTTGAGCGATTTTATCTTGGAATACATCGAGGCAACTAAAGACACGTAAGTATTTTTTGTTTAGCACGAGTTTTATTCTGCAATAAAAATATGCCTGGAATCACCTATCGAGATTTCCGATGCACAAATTGTGCTTCCGCAAAAAAAAAAAAAAAAAAAATCAGTGTTAAAATTCCTGAATGCCACACGCGATAAGAACTGGGATCTACTGCTAGTTACTCCACTTATCGGTTCTGGGTTTCCCGAAAAATTCGAGTGGACGATTCGAGATTGAACGATTTCTATCTAGAGATTAATTTCTCGTTAGGGAAGTGCAAATGCATTTATACTCACTGCAGTAACTAAGCGATAAAAGTTGATTTAAAAAAGACTGTAATGCATCAGCATAACTCTCGTCACTCGTAAATTAAAAAGGATTCAAGAAACGATAATATATTCAGACGAAATACTCTATTTAATTAGTTATGAATCATCGCGATGTCAGATCGTAAATTTCGTACACCTGCAGGTATACATACCGGAAACAAATTACAAATAATCTCTCGAAAGCACGTATCATAAAAATTGCATCACGTACAGTCGTGCTTGATTGATAATGACGTGCTGATTCTCGCACTTTGATTATCGCTGTAGAGATAAGCCTTCCGCACTTTGCGGTGGTCATCGTCATAATCGATGAAAAGTCCCCTTTTGCAGATGTACGCGATTTATTCGAAGATACATATATATATTACAAATTTTTACGCATTTTAAAACCAAATTCTCGTAAGAACAGGAAAATTATTTTCTAACGCAATTCTCATATCTTGAATTTCACGGAAATTCACGTGCGTAGATACGATTTCTGAAAACCGACAAATTACGTAATACAATGGATTATTAACCAATTAGCGTCATAGTCGTCAATCGAAAAGAAATGAAATTACAATCTCAAAAGTCGTAATAAAAACTTTTTCGAAAATAACACGTACAATAAACAATCGATAATCGGCGCGATCTTATCCCTCGGCGCTTAATAAACCACCCAATAATTTCAGCCGCGAATAAGGATACACGCGCATACATTACGCCCTCTTAACTCCGGCTTACATATATTCAGATTCTCATTGCGAATTACATACCTCGAGCGTTACATTACTCAAGGTGGCATTTTTCAACCCCGCTGAGTAATTCAAAGCGATTTTTCCCGACTGCACCCACACCTCGCACACACACACACACACATATATATAATAAAACTCGCGGAAACGAGGAGAAAGCCCTCGCGCGCGCGCTGCGTATAATGTATAATCGCGCGACGTTGATTCATCGCCGGGAGAGAGAGAGAGAGAGAGAAGCCGGCGCGCAAAAAAGAGAGAAAAGAGCGAGAGACGTAGGTGTCGAGACTCATCGACGCCGCGCGCGTGTACCGCAGCCTGAAAACTGCTTCCTCATATGAGCGCACGCGCCTCCTTATCTCTGTCGAGCCCTCCTTATGTTACGTATAGCCTATATATCGAAAAATAATATGTGCGTATGAAGGTGACGCAGTGTAGATCTCTAGGGGATTCGTTCGACATATGCGCCGTCTATGAATGCAGCCCCTACGCGCGTGTGCGCATATATTCAACAGTTGTCCCAGTGGTTGCGTCACGGATCCGTATGCGCAAACAGACGCTATATATTTTATCTTTCTCTCAACGAGCGGGTGTAAACAGGAATATATACCCGTCCATTCACAGAGCGGGACCAGTCGCTTTCACCGTAACAATGCGCCCAAGGCGGCGCTTTTACATCAGTCGATTTTTCCGCTCCGGAACGAATTGACCGCGGTCGTTTTTCGAAAACTATATATATATATATATATATATATACTCAAGGCCGGACGTTACAGGAAACGGGAGCGATTCTCCCCCGCGGCTTATCATCGGCGCTGTATATATCGGTGCGAGCTTATCGAAAAATCGAGAGGGGGAGGCTTTAACAGCGCTCGCTCGCGATGACGAGGAGCCAGTGCTCTACGGCTGTTCCTGGCGAACGGATCTCGCGCGTATATATATATATATATATATATATGCGTATATAGGTATATAAAACGCACACACCTGGTGCCGCGAGAGAAACGCGTAAAATCGGTTGACGCGCGGAAGAGGGGGGAGAAAGGAGAAGCTTCGCGTCCCCTCCTCTCGGAGCTGCACCTGTGCTTAGCGTGACTCCGCCCAGCTACCAATCCCGACTCGTCCACCCCCGTCGAGGTTGGAGAGCTCGCGGTGGGGCTAGAGGCAACCCGCGCGAAAGCCCGCATCTTTGCATTTTCCCACCTCCGGAAAAGCTTTCGCGCGCACGTCCCCCCCCCCCCTCCTCCAAAGCTCAGAGTGGCGAGTGGATCCGGGGCTCGAGGGAGCACTCGCGTGGCCGACGACCTTGTCTCAGTCTTAGCTTCGTGGCCGGCGCATCGATATAGCGTGTAATAGCGCGAGAGAGAGAGAGAGAGAGAGAGATAGCGCGTGCGTGTCGATATCCACACACATAGCGCTGCGGACCGTAAGTCGAAGCATAAGGAAGTAGTACTAGCAGTGCTATGCTGCAGCAGTGTCGGTCATGCTCGGCCGGTGTAGCCCAGGTTTTTGTGCCCAAAGCGTTTGGTGATAAAAGTGTCAAGTTATTGTTGTTGTTGTTGCTGCTCGTCGTGTCGATCGGTGCGGAGGGGTGGACGCCGAAGAGCAGCAGTGCCTCAAGGGAATCATGCTGATAGCCCAGCCGATGCTCGGGGCGCTGCTTTTACTCGGCGCGTTCGCGAGCTCGGTAATAGCTTGCGGACCGGGTCGCGGTGGCGGCCGTCGGCCGATTCTTCGCAAGCTCACGCCCCTCGTTTTCAAGCAGCACGTGCCGAACGTCAGCGAGAACACCCTACCAGCTAGTGGATTGGGCGAGGGTAGGGTATCGAGGAACGACAAGAGGTTCCGAGATCTCGTGCCCAACTACAACGTTGACATAATCTTCAAGGACGAGGAGGGTACCGGCGCCGATCGTCTCATGACTCAGGTTTGTGACTCTCTATCACGTTATCTCTTGGAGTTTTATCGCGATTTTCCCTCGGCGAGAGATAAGCCGAGGGGCCCGATTTTTCGGTAGAGGATCGCTAGCGGAAAATACGAACCGAAACACGCTTCGACGTACACAGCGAGAGATAGCTTATCCGCGGAGCAAACATATACAGACGAGCGAGTTTTCTCATACTCGAACAAAAGAAAAAAAAAAAAAAAATAAAACAGCTAAGTGATTGTGGGTAGGTTTATGGCGGCCATAACCGCTGTTTGCTCTCCCCGTTAAAGCTCCTCCAATTACGGCGAATAAACGTTTTATACCGACTGCCGATCCCGAGAAACGTCGCGAAACGTATATATATAGAGAGAGGTGCAACAGGTGGGGAAACGCGATAGCGCGCGTATATAGATTAGGTAGAAAGCTGAGCGAAGCGTCTGCCCGAGTAATCGCGATATATTTGTACGGTAATTGCCGCGTAACACGTGCGTACGAAGAGTTATGGATAGCGCGTAATCAAAGTTTTACGACCGAGAGAGTCTATAAAATGATCGAATGGACTGGTCTTTCTCTCTCTCTCTCTCGATAACGTACAGCGCTCGAGGGAATTTTCAATAAAGTCATCGGACCCGAGGCTTTGTTGAGTCTTGCGCGGAGAAGTGGCAAAACAGCTCCGGCGGGCAACTCGACTCGCGGCCAAGTTATCGTTCCGTGAGAAAAAGCAGTCGATCCGCCATGATGCAGCGTACGCGCGGGGTCAGCCCTCGGGGTCACGCGAGGCTTTCTCTTCCCCCTCCTCCAACAGAAAATTCGAATATTATTAAAACCTGGCGAGCGACACGGATCCGTCCCGGGTAAAGCGATCTCTAGACCACTTCCTTCCGCGCGACGTCGAGGATCCGATGACCGGTACGTATGGGAAAGGATCGCGCGATGATACCAGTGTGTTCCCGGGTAGACTCGCACACATCGCTCCGGGGCCCTGTATCGTATTCCGCGAGCGGAGATTCCTCTATGCTTCGCTCGTCCTTTTCTTCTTATTTCTTTTTTAATCCTGTGCCTCTTCGCCGCCGCCGCCCGTGGGTTCTCTTTTTTCACCCGGCTATGGTACACGCTCCTTTTCTCAGATGGACGACCGATAGCGCGGCGATTTTTTCGATCTAATTAGCGCGGAGCTTCTCACTTCTGGTATATAGCATATATAAATTAAGCGTGTACGCGAATTATACATTCTTTTGGTTTTGACTTCCGGGATCGTTTAAATCAATCGCTCATCCTCGACGTCCATTAGCGTCCCGTTAGAGCGTAATCCGCGTGTCGTACGCGCGTTTGAAATTTTGCGCGCGAGGCCCAAAACGCATCATATATCCCCCGCTGGGTCTGTTTTCTCTCTCTCTCTCTCTCTCTCTCTCTCTCTCGGTAGATACGAACACGCGTCGTCCCAAGCGGCGGCGGTTGAGGAACAGGGTCTTTAGGGAAATTTATGGCCCGAAAAATAGCAGCAGAGCGGCTCGTGTGAAAAGTTGTTTCTCACTGTGTGCCGGATTTTTATTGTCTGATTCACGCGGCGCATTCTTCAAGCATCTCGCTCCGAGAGATGACGAGTACTTAGCGGGATATTAGTGTATAAACAGCTCTCGACGTGTTTTGATCGGGGCCGTCTCCTCGTGTAATTTCCCCTCTCTCGATCAACACTTTTTTCGTATCCCTACGGGCGCAGGTGCGGCTAATTAACAGGGCGGCGTTAGCCAATACCGATCTCCCGAGAGCATCTGCGAGGCGGTAACACCTGATCGCGCAGCAACTCCTAAGCTTCTCTCTTTCGGTGTGGATCTACACGGGTATTAGCCCGCTGCTATTCGTTCGGGGAACCGATCGCTCACGCCGTGTGTTTTGACGTGCGGCCGATCTCCCGATCCGATACCGATCTCTCTTCGGAGTATAGGGTCTATTAGCCGCGAGCGCGTTAAAAGTTTATTGAATATCCGAGGATAATCGCGGCATTGTCTCTCTCTCTCTCTCTCGCTCCGGGAATTATAAGCAAAAAAAGTCGAGAGAGAGAGAGAGAGATCGTTTTAACGAGAATTCCGCGAGGTGAAAAACACGAGCGCGAGTAATTCGAAAAGTACACAGCGCGAGACGCGTGTGTGCAATACCGAATGGCTCTATTCGCAGCGCGACACGAGCTATTCCGCCTAATTAATTTAACTTTTTGCGCCCGATACCTCGAAGAGAGAGATCGGTATATATAACGAGCCCCCTTTTTCCGCGGAATCGAGCTAGCAGCGAGCAATTACGCTTCCGCGAATCGGTATAAAAGCGTTTCTGCAGTTCCTTTTTCTCCTTTCAAAACATCGAGCGTAAAAATATGACGTACACACACACGCGCGAGATTTCTGCGTGCGCGCTACGCGACGGCGATAATCTCGATTACAGTCGATCCGGCCGCCGTTAAGTGACTTTTGCTGTTTCGTTTCTCGCTCCTTTTTTTTTCGCTTTTGCACTGCTCGAGCTTATTTTACCTCTCTCGGGGCGCTTTGTTTTCTTTTATGCGCGAACGTTTGATAGGTATTATTCGGCCGTGATTGATGAGTAAGCGCGCCTGGGTTAAATCGAATGATAAATATCGTAAACTCGTTACGCGCGAGATTAATCGCGTTCCTCCTGCTTCTTTTACGGGTACGCGAGTTTTTCGAATTTTCACGCCGACTGAGACTAAAGCCTCAGAAGCGGATCCATAGAAGAGCCGCTTTAGGCGTTAACGAGACGCGCAAACGTCCGAGAAAGGCTTTGGATTTTTTCACGCCCGCGTTGTCCGTTTATACTCACAAAAGCAGCGAGAGCTACCGCTCGGAGTATAAGACGAGACAATGAACAGCGATGTGTCATATACACACGATCAGTGGGACGTCGATCGCAAACTGCAGCCGGATGAGGCGCCTCGAGAGTAGTCCTTCGCGGCGTAGCTCAAAGCATTCCTCGCTGCAAACAGCCAAGGCAGAGAACAGTAGGGACCACCCTGTGGCAGCTGTCGTCGCTTTTAAAGAAGCCTCCACCGGACACTTTCCCATTTTCGCAGTAGTCGCGCGCTGCGGTCGATCTACGGAAGGTCGAAAAGTCGGCCGCTTCCGTCGCAAAGCGGCTCTTTCTCTCGATGTTTGCTCTCCGGACTCCCTACCGAGAGCGCGCAGTGTTTGCGCAACGATTTTGTTTTTTTATTTTATTTTTTTTTTTTTCAAACTACACCCGACGAACCCTTTATTTGACGAGAGCCGCGCGTGATTCACTGCCGTGAGCGCAAACTGTACCGATACAGACGACGATCGACGAAAAATTCCACACGCACACACACACACGCGCGCGCGTGTCCGTGTAGAAGGGTCCGAAGCCGTAAATCAGAGCCTTTGCACGTTATTTTTTTCTTCTTCTTCGGGAAAACACTCGGAGCTAGAGCCGACGGAAAAGACAAAAGGCCCACGACGGGTAGTAGCTGCCCCGGTAGTATATTTCACACAGTGAGTTTCCCCCGCCGGGAGCTAATGCGGCTTGTCCTCCGAAAGTCGACATAATAGCTATGCGCGTATAGCCGTAGAGAGCGAGTCTAATCGAGTTGCGCACAAATATTTTCAAACTCCGACTTTGCAGCCATTCACTCGATTGATTTACAATCCGAAAAAAAAAAAAAAAAAAAAACGTAATAACGCCGGCTCGTAAAATGGTTAACGGGCTTTTCCGGCCGTCTCAAATGTTTGGATATTGCGCTCGTGACTCGCGAATGTATTTTTAGCGCCGCTCGTGTATACTTTGCGCGCGATAGCTCTGCGATTAAGTCGTAAATCGAGCAATCAGCCGATTTAATAAACAAACATCGGAAAATCGCTCGCGCTTATAACGAGGCTAATTAACATGCAGCTCGTCGTCGCGTGTTGCATATACCTATATACAACTTAATGACGTGTACACGGATCGATGAATAGCAAACAGCTCGTGACTAATGGGTATACAGACGCTTGTAAATTCGCTCGCGTAATTTGTTAGGAGTGCTTTCGATCGTGCCGGGAAAATTCGAATATTTCAATTGCGGAATAAAAAAAATATTACAGAGGTTCGAGCGAGTAGCCGTGTTTTGGGCCGGCGGGGCTCGTGTTAAGGGGATTTACATTCATTTCGATCCTAATAACCCGATCCTTGATCTCCTCGGCGCGATTTGGAAGACGATACCCCACTGAGCGCGAGCGGCGGCTATCCTTTTCTTATCCGTCCATTCCATCTCTCTCTCTCTTCTGCACTTGCTCCGATCGGATCTCCTTCGTATAATGGAAAAACGCTGCCGGTGCTGTTATTAACGTCGATTATCCACAGAGGGAAAAGCCTCGAGTGTATGCGTTCTTTTCGTATATAGATGAGAAATCGAGCATAAATCAAGCGATAAAGATAAATAGCCGAGATCTCGTTAAATTAATCGCGAGAAAAGTTTCGCAAAAAGTCTCCTCGCCGGATTAGCATAACCGCATCCGTCAGTGTATATACACACAGCGGGGCGATTTTTTTTTTTCTCTTTTTTTTTTTGTTCCAACCGACCGAGCAGCAGCAGCAAAAATTGACACACAATATCCGGCGCTCGCTGTAATGTTATATCGCGGAATGTCGCGACCCGATACATTCTTCCCTCGGAATATCGACACGCGATCGTCGTATATTATAATCCCCGATTCTTCCCACAATACGCGCGCGTGCGCAGTCGTCGTTCTCGGTCCGTCGACTCCGATCAGCGCCGATTGTCCCGAGGATCGCGATCGCGTTATAATCGTTATAATAAATAAATCTGTGAAGAGACTTTCGGATCACGGATGCAGCGGCTATGTATAATAAGGATGTAACCCGAGCCGTCTCTCTCCGACTATATATACGCTTTTTTCGCGCTGCAGAGCACAAAGACGCCTGATGCGGCTCTCGAGGAGGAAGCTGCGCTACGCGCGCGAGCTGAGAGCTCCGCAAACACAGACTCGCGACGACGTTATTTCTTCTGCCCCGTCATCTCTCTCTCACTGACCATTAACTCGGATTTCACCTGCGCAGCCCTTTTTTTGTCCCCCCGAAGCTCGCGTATGCTAATGCGGCTCTCGTGTGTACGGAGGGAAAGCCGCGTACGCGTGTGTGTACGGCATTCCTCGTCGTGGAATTTGGTGAAAAGTCGCTGTATCGGAGGATGAAGCAATCGGAGCTGCGTATATGTGGAGCGAGATCGGAGAAAGAGTGGGAAGCGACCGGAGGAGGGACTTGGGGAGGAGGCGGAGCCCGAATCGGGATGCTGCTCTCTCTCTCTCTCTCTCCCACTATCTCCGCGGCTCTCTTATGATACTGTGCGCAACGTAACCCTCTCTCTTTCGCGTGAATTTTCCTCTATCTTACGTATGATCGGGAAAATTTCCGAGCTGTCGAGGATAGTCGAGAAAAAAAAAAAAAAGAAGCACAGAGCCGGACGAGGTTCATTCATTCCATTGAGAGAAAGAAGAGAAGGAGCAGCCGCTGCGGGCAGCTACTACAGCCATTTGTCACGTCCTCTCTCTCTCTCTCGGCCTTCGTATGGTGCCCTGCCAAAATATTAGTAAATAGAGGTCCCCGCTGAGCTCGGCTCCCGCTGGCGGAGACACGAGGTTCCCCATCGGGTAGCTGCTGCAGCCATCTCACGTAGCATTAT
Organism: Trichomalopsis sarcophagae; assembly: GCA_024372645.1. Lineage (NCBI taxonomy): Eukaryota > Metazoa > Arthropoda > Insecta > Hymenoptera > Pteromalidae > Trichomalopsis > Trichomalopsis sarcophagae. Next base: position 581,748 of record QLSS01000017.1, read on the forward strand.
ATTCTCTCGAGCTCTTTCGCCTTTCTCCGGCTCGCTTTTCACTCTCTTTCGTAAGTGGTTCGCGATTTTTCCGAATAATAATCGAGGAGAAATAATAATCCACAGCAGTGCGGTTAAAAAGCCAACAGCGAGACGAGGATTTACGCGCGTGTACTGTAAAGCCAGAGGCATCATCCCTCTGAAAGAAAGTCGGACACAATGAAAAAGCTACGCCCGAAAATCTTCCGGCCGATCGGACCTCGATTACTTACGGCGAAGTCGGAGGAGACAAATTTTCCTCCCATTCATTCGTATAACGCTGTATTAAAAAGAAAAAAAGAGCGAGAAACCCCGAGTCACGCTCGACGGAGTGTGTACACGCGCGACAATGCGGTTATACGCGAACGCGTAAACGGGGGAATCCCCGGACTGTGCGTATATAAACGTTGTGTCAAACTTAAGCCCGATTATCCCCGGGGGCAATCTAGTTAAAGCTCGCTTTTTCTGCACGACTATGCAGTTTTCCTCTTCCCCCCCGAGAGATCCTTTTGAGGAAAGCCGACACACGCCTGCGTCGAGTCAAGGGCTTTTCCGGCGTGGATCTTTTTAAAACGGCTTTTTCGAAAGAGAGCTCAGGTATATGTATAAAGTGGCACGCAAATGCCCGGCGTTTGCTTCGTCATGCGGGCAGCGCGCGCGCGCCCTCCCGAAAAATCCTTTCTCTAGTGTTATGCGTATCGCCGCAGCAGCTTTTTTTTCAGGGGGTGTCGTTCGTGTCATTGGCCTTGTTCCGTCAGTGTGTATGGCTGGCGGTCTCTTTATTCTATATACCGGCTGTCGGGGCCCTCTTTGTGGCTATACGATGTTTTGACTTTCGAAGAAGAAGAAGAAGCGAGCCAAGGGTGTATACACAATGACTGCGTGTGGCAGTGACTTGTGCCTCCCTTTATAATGACAGAACGCGCGAGAACGGCTTTTTACTTGATATATATATATATAGCTATTGGAATTTTCGTGAAAATTGCCTTTCGCTTAATTTTCCCGTAATGAATATGCTAAACTGTGCCCCGCGTAGCTGGTACGTACACAAGACACACCTCCGCGCAGCTATAGCGCACAAAAGCCGACCTTTTCTTCCCCGTCTCTTCAGAAACGAAGAAGAAGAAGAAGAGTCGAGAGGGACAAATCGTGAAATAAAAGTCACTCGGTTTCCCACACCCCATTTACAAGTATAATAAACACGGCGTTTACGAGGAAAATCGGTATAAACACACACACACACACCGCGATCGCGGCTCCGCCTCTATTTCACCCGTAAAGAGAGAAAAAGCCATAGGCGGGGAATTCCCCGCGGGCACACCGTTGCATTCGAATATAAGAATGAATCGATCGAATATCCTATCCGTCATGTACACAACGTTGTACGAGCTGCTGACTAACGGAAACACGAATTTTTTCTATGTCCACAGAGGTGCAAGGAGAAGCTGAACACGCTGGCGATATCGGTGATGAACCAGTGGCCGGGCGTCAAGCTGAGGGTGACGGAAGGATGGGACGAGGAGGGAAAACACGCGACGGACTCGCTGCACTACGAGGGCCGAGCCGTCGACGTGACGACTAGTGACCGCGACAGGGCCAAGTACGGCATGCTCGCGAGACTCGCCGTCGAGGCAGGATTCGACTGGGTCTACTACGAGTCCAGGTCGCACATACACTGTTCCGTCAAGTCAGGTAAGCGAGGCGACGTTTTTCCTAACCTCAAAATCGGTAGCGACAGCTGTTGTTCGAAAATTCTAACCTCGAAATTCGGCACCTTTCAGAATCGTCGTCGGCGGGCAAATCCGGCGGTTGCTTCCCCGGAGCGAGTCTGGTGCGAACCTCGGACGGTCTCACGAGGCGACTGGACGAGTTGAGGTTAGGAGATCGGGTAGCAGCGATGGACCAGTCGACGGGAGAGATCGTCTACAGCGAGGTCCTGGCGTTCATCGACCGTCAGCCGGAGGAGCGTCGGCAGTTCATACGTCTGAGCACAAAGTCCGGACAAGTGCTCACCCTGACGCCCCAGCATTTGGTGCCGATCGAGGGAAAATCGGCGGTCTTCGCGGCGCGAGTCCAACCGGGCGATCGGTTGCTCGTCAGGCACGTCCTAACGTCCAGCCTGGAGCTGGAGGCCAACAACGAGACGCTGCGCTACGACGAGGTACTCGAGGCGAAGCTCGTGCTCGAGGAAGGCGTTTACGCGCCCCTGACCGCTCAGGGTACGCTGCTCGTCAACGACGTGGTGGCCAGCTGCTACGCCCTTGTGGACAGCCAGTGGGTCGCCCACTTGTCGTTCCTGCCATACAGGCTCTTCAGGTCGATAGAGTCGAGCCTCGGCAGGTTCGCCGAGACGCTCAGGAGCCTCGGATCCAGCTCGAGTCGAACGACGACGGTTCTGAGGGACGTTAACTCGGAGCCGAGCGAAGGCGTCATGACCTACGCCTCGTTCCTCTACAGCCTCTCGGACTACGTACTGCCCAAGAGCATGATCTACGACTGAATAGACGCGAACGACGATACGATATGACGATTATTGTAACACTTTCTAGTATCAGCTCTATTTTTTTTTTTTTTTTTTTTACGTTATATATCTGCACACTGTGCACTTCTATCGAACTCTTCAGGCCAGTGCTCTCTTCTCTCGCGTATTCTGATGTATCTTCTTTAACGTTAGGTGTACATTGTAAGGGCGCCGATTTTATTGTACGATATTTATTGTAGATTTGTAGGGCAAGTCATATACACGCGTATATCGGATGGAACGAACCACTGCTTTATGTACTTGATTTTGAGTCTGACTATCTTTAGCCTAGATTTATATAGCGTACTTTGTAAAATTTACTGTATTATTTAAAGCTATACATATACTATCACCTATACTTATATAGGCAAACATACGTAAATACTTTGTAAGAATCTGTGCACGTGGCAATCGATTATAGAGCGGACGCAGGTGGTTCCTTCCAAACCGATTTCTCGATAACCATTGCTCGATGAGCCTCGTTGGATACATTCTCGTCGGAGTTGAAAATTATTTATTTTATCGCCTATTATATTTCATACTCGGAACAAAAATGACACTGGAATTTATAGCTCGTAATCGTGCGTTTAGGATTAAGGACGCGAGGCTCGTCGAGCAAAGGTTTCATGTATTATAACTCTTCACTGTTATTTTCTAAGAGCGCGTAGGGGGGGGGGGGTGAAAATAAAAGATAGTCGCGCGATTTTTTTCGCTACGTTATTGTATAAGTGGGAATGGGGGGGGGGGGGCAAAGTATAAGAGTGGTCGATCGAATCGGCCCACTGCGCTCGGATTTTTGTAAATATGAATTATATATAGTAGAAAGCGTATCGCGAGCACACGAAGGTTAGTCTAAAAAAGTGAAATATATATATATATATTTTATATATGTATTTGATATTTATATAAACAGTCGACTTTGATGACGAGCCGGAGACGAAAACGTTGATGAAAAAAAATGTTCATTGTTATATGTATGATTGCCGGTGATCGTTATTATTTTATATACATGTAACACTCTTCTCTCTATCTCTTTCTATCTTTACATATTTATCTTCTCCATCCCAGTTAAAAATGGCGATCGCGTTGCAGGAAAGTCATCGGGCTTTGAACGATTAGGGACATCAACAATGCAATTGTAAATTAACTCAGATTTTCTCCGTTTGCGCGTCGTCGTAAACGAGGAGAAAAATCAAAATTCCTTTTGGTCGGTTCTATTTGTTTTTGGCCCAAGTCGAAAACGAAGAGGCGAATGAGACACTTAAAAACTCGTGACTTTTCATCTAAAGAACGATAACTTTTGTACACCACTATAAGTAGGGCAGCTGCTGCACGACGTAGACACACACACAGCCAATCGGTACTTATATACGTATGACATTAATTATTTCTTAATAGATAGTATTATTTGTATGTAGAGCAAGAGATTTTATAAATTATGTATATATATATATTAGCAACAATTAAATCAATTACACATGAATTATTCCGTCTGTCTGTTCCTTATCCTTTCGTATAACTTTTAATTTTAGTTTTTACCAGTCAATAATAAGTAATGGAATTTTTTAAACACGTCGCCATCTTACGGTCGAGATCCGCAAGCTAAATTGGCCGCGGTTCTGCATTACCGATTTACCGACAGCGTCCCATCAATAAACGCTAAAAAAAATTTAATAATTTTCTCTCCTCACTGAACTTTCTCCCGATAAATTATCGTCGAAGCGCAGGTTCACGGCTGTCGAGAACTTTTCTCCCAAGCATCGGTATCAATTTGGATAATCCGTCCGGTTGCGGCTTCCATCCGCGTATATACGTGTAAACGATTTACCTTGTAGACATTCTTCCTATAGTTAAAGGCCCGAAGATAAAAAGCCCATCAGTCGCGCGAAGAAAAAGGTATACATTAGTCCGGTCAAAATACTAATAGTTCTCGGATAAGAGCTGCCGGAGAGAGAGAGAGAGAGAGAGAAGCTTATCGAGATATCCGTTAGCAGCATCGCGGTATCCCGATTCTTTTATTTCATCTCGTATCCTCTTCTCGCGCCCGGTGTCTTGTCCGTCTAATCGCCTCTGATATATAGTATCCCCGCACCTGCGCGTGTACCTCTTTTTTTTTCCGCTATATTTGCCCGGCGATAAATTAAATTTCGCGCCATTATTTTCGAACGATTTAAAAATAAAATATATAACGCTTCGCTATAACGATCGGACGTATATTACAAGGGCATTAATAACGAAAAGCAAACCTCCTACAGCCGTATAGGCTGGCGCGCCATTTTGAAGGATTTTCTGGCCGCGCCGACGTAGTGGTAATTGAAAATTTGCCCAGAGGAGCTCGAGTGAGACCATCATTAACAAGCACTCCTTCACCGATATACGATCGGTTACATCGCGCTTATGCCTCGCGCCGGGCCGTAAAACCGCTGTTTTAACGCCCCGACTTTTATGGGGAGGGAGAGCTTTTGTGTTGCGTATATTTTATGCCTTACCCTTTTCGGTCCACAAATTTATATCCGTCATCGTCGTTATACTCGGCCGCCACGATGTATATACAGTATATATAACTAGCTTAAATTTCTAAACTGCTGATTAACAATATACAATTTATGGCAATGTTACGGCTGATTGATTTGATATAATCGTGTAATATAAACGTATATGAGCTATCCTAAAATAAGAGCGATGGGGCTACTTTTAGATTATACCGCGTACGCGCTTCTCGCGTAATCGCCAGGATTTGATCGTTACCCTGAACGTATACACAAAGCGCAAATGTGCGGAGCAAATTGTAAGCGAACGCGTAAAATTAGGTACAATCCGGTGGGAACGTGTCAGTTTGAATGATGCTGTCTGACTGGCGAGGTGGTTCGTTCGACAATGAATTATAATAGATAAATTCAGGAATTGTTATTTGGTGTGAGATACTGTTCGAAAAAGTTCAATTGGAAGGTGAGACGTGTTTAATAATGCAAAGTGGCTTCATTTTTATTTAAATAAAAATGTATATACGTTGAATTCAAGCTGATTTATATGTAGGTCAATGGCTATCGAGGACACGTCGATATTTTTAGTCGTCATCTTAGCGGTCGGTGGTATCTCCATGATGACGGCTTTATTGGCTTGTTACATTTGCATATTCCGCGATTTGTGCTGCCGATCTCAGCCGTTCAAATCGACAAAGAACCTTAGGCGGAGAGCGAGAATGAAAAAACGCAGAAAAAAGAAAGGTATAAAATTGTGCGATAAAGTATTAAAATTGTCTTTTAAAAAAAATTTTAAGCATCTCTTATCTCTTATGCAAATCAGGCGATTGTGCCAATCAACAAAAACCAGGAAGCGCCGATATCGTGACACTCTATGATTTAACACAACCAGCAGATATTAGTATGCCGACTGAATCGGAAAATCTTTAACTGTCAGTACAAGTATTAGCGGATGGTAATTACGCATTTATCGATTGCTATTTTCAATTGTTTTTTAATATTTTTCTACGGACTCTTGTGTAAATTAATATTTTTTCTCAATAAATTTACGAAGCTATCTTATACACGCTATTAGTATTTTTGTATTCGTTTCGTTAATCACATCGTGCGCCATCTATCGGTCTTGTTGGAAGTACTACGATTCGTTTGAACTACAACTACTAGTGATGAAAATATGAAATATGATTCGTTCACGTTTACCAATACTATCAGTCGATCAGCAGATTATTATCGTTCAACTGATAATATTATAAATAATTTATAAGGAATCGCTAACGTTCAAACACATTATTATTGAGACCACTTTAAGAAGGAAATGCATTCCGAATCTATATTGAATATGCAACGCAAAATGGTGTTTATTCGCGGCTTAACTATATAATAACCACTTTATTCCCAGCAAAGCAGGACTAAAGTAGTTTTTTATTTTTATTTTTGAGAAAATAAAAAAAATTTTCAATTTTTATAGAAACTTTTGAAAATTTTATTTGTATTGACATAAGTCTCACTTTTCAAGGGAACAAAGTGGCTACACCGTTAAGTCGTGAATAATAGTAAATTATGCAACAAGAGACTAAAGTCGCAGATTATTCCCGCAGGTGGGCTTATCGAAAATAATGACGTTATGAAATGACGTTGTTTTTTTTTATTTTAAGAATTTTATATGAATCGGCATGACGTCATTTTTAAAATGTTTAGTAGTCCCGTTGAAAATAATTACGTCATTTTATGACGTTAAATGACGTCATTATTTTCAACAGATTGTACTTCTAATAATACTTATGCTTCAAAATTGATAAAATGGTAAATGGTTGCCTATATGTATATAGGTTCTACCATATCCGGATGGTAGTACAGAAAATGGTAGTGCGAATAATACTGTTCTTACCGAAGATAATAATTTTGAGAGGAAATCGCTGAAAAGACTTCAAATATTTAGATTTTAGTCTCTCATATTATTATTATTCATTTATACATCAATAACGCAGTAGCACATTCATTAATTAAATAACGGCACAGTAAAACGGTAAAACAAGTAAAGACGCTTACAATATACATTTTTTAACGGGTGTCGTTTGGTTTAAGATTAATAAGCATGTCGAATTCTTCTTCGGTTAAATATTTTAAAACAGTCTCAAAATTAAAGAAGCTCGGATCGGTGAAATTCAGTAATCTATTCAAAGTAAAAAGGGCTTGCTCGAACTTCTCGTGTCTAGCTCGAGCCACTTCGAATTTTCCCTTCAACCGCCAAGCATAAGCAGGATAAGCTTCTCGATAATTGGCCTCAAACTCCTGGACGAATTTCTCGTTTCTAAAGTAACGAGACACCACTTCCAGCGGCTTCGTCAGAACGGAAAAGTACGTGATGGACGTACCCTCGATCTTGCTATTCTTCATGGAGGTCATCTCGGCTTGGCATTTCTCGTAGTACGCCTTCGACCTAGGGTGTTCGTTTATCCACTTGAGGTTGTACTCGTCGAACACTCTCTCGTTCGTCCTCGCCTCGACCAGGACCGCTTGCTCGATGATCAAGCATCCTACATCGCCGATCTCCTCATCGGTGGATCCGTTCGACATTGCTCTATCGAGATCTGCTTTTGCTCGCTCATTCATCTCCTTATTCCGGTTGGCGCCACATTCGAGCAGCAGTTTTATCGTCTTCTTCCTATCTTCCTCGGCGTTAGGTCGATTCAATTTGCATTCCAACGCATCGTGATATAGTGGCGTAGAGTTGCTACTTAACGTATTATTATTTAGGACAATCTCTAACGGCGAATAATTCGCATACGATTCGTAATCATCGTGCACCAATACGTTGACGTCGGCACCATTGTCGATTAACTGTCGAACGTGTTGTGGTCTAAACCACAGACTTGCGAGATGCAGCGCGGTCAGACCACTAGTGCACTTGGTTATTCCTTTCTCCAGTATCAGGTTCATCACGCTAATATCCTCGTTGTAGGCTGCGAATTTCAAAGCATCGCTTTCATCCATTACGCTCATTCCACTCAACTTCAAGTCCGCATTGTACTTCTCGATGCAGAGTTTGACCAAGCCGATGTCCCCGTACATCAAAATAAAATTGAAGGAGGATCGCCAAATATCAGCTGACAAGTGGAACAAATAAGAACCGCGGTCCAAATTGCTTAAGAACACCTCGTTCAAATCACTTCCCGCCTCCAGGAGTTCTCTGATGATAACCTCGAGGCTATTGTCCCAGTTGAGTATCGAGGCCCAGAACAGGGGCGTCTGGCAAGGTCCATCGTAAGGCGCGTGGACCCTGGCGCCCATGTTCAACAGTAGCCGTACCATTGACTCGTTACGGCACAAGACGGCGGCGTGCAATGCCGTAGCACCTGCCTCGTCCTTGATGTTGACGTCGGCGCCGGCATTATAGAGAATTTTCACGAGTTTGAGATCATCTGTATAGACGGCACAATGGATCGGCGAGCAGTCGTACCGATTCTTGGCGTTGACGTCGGCCCCGGCATTCAGCAGCATCTTCACGAGCTTACGGTTGTTATATTTGCTGAGAAACTTATTGCCTATGGCGGACACCAGGGCCAGTTTTGTATCGTCTCTGGCATCGATGGCAAATTTGTAAGATTCAATGCACGACGAGAAGCGAGCACATTTACCAAAATCGGTTATCCTATTGTCCAAACAACCGATGGGAATCCTGTTGGCTATAGCTAATAGTAGAGGTGTGACGTGATTGTTATTACTAGCGCAAACATCGACGCCCAATTTAATCAGTTGAGTGGCTATTCCGAATTCCTGGCAACTGATGGCACAGTGCAGGGCTGTGTCGCCGTTCTCGTAAGCGATCATGTCATCTTCGCGCTGGTCCATATTCTGTAATAAGAACACACCGATATCAATGGAAAAGTTAACAAAATTATAAATAAATGGGCTTGTTATGACCTGGAATGGTCTGCCTTATTCAGGGAAGTGAAATGACACTCTTTTGGATTGAAGAACAACTATACTTCTTTACAAAGTCTATAGTCGTGGCGAACGTTTCGAGGCGACTGTCTATACTCGCGATGTATGTACTATTATACTATTTGTTATTCCAAAGTGGGGAATTGCGGACCCCGACCGTTGAGATTATCCCTACTTTTCACTGTTGACTGAAATATATGGTTATTCTAATTCCAAAAGTGTTTCGAATTTCACCTCCATGATTAGGGTTCGCTAGACCATTCCAGTTCATAACAAGCCCATTATACCTTTAATTTTATCAACTTTTCCTTTACCAGGAATTCGAAATAGCCAGTCAACTGATTATCCTTGGTGTCGAAGTTCGTCCTCGGAATAGCGACCACGGCACACCTCTTTTATTAGCTATAGCCAACAGGATTTTCATCGGTTGTTTGGACAAGAGGGTAACTGGATAAAAGGGCATAAAATTCGCAGCGACGATGACAAGATTAGGCATGCAATAATACTGATCCTAATAATACTGATGATTGATCGGAAGTCACAATTCAAACTTGATATAGGATAAAAACCAAGTTCCATCGAGTTATGTGATTTACTTAAAAGACAAAAAATTAAGAAAAGAGAACAAAGAAAAAAGACAAGTCAATAAGAATTAACAGAGGAAGACAAGATTGAGATCATTAGGTCCTCAGCACTTCTGATACAAGAATATAACAACATAAAGGCATAATACTTTCAAAAGTAGAAGAAGAATATCGATGGGAAGTGCTAACAATACGTGTATACGGAGTTGCAAAAGAAGTGCTGCAATTATAAAGTGAATATAATTATTTAGCAACTGTACAAATAATTAAGTAACAAAAGAAATTCGTTTATTAAAAGTTCGTAAGTACAAAAATGAAACAGGTATTCGCTTAGTGCAAACCACCAGTGACATCGATGGAAGCCCCATTGATGTAGGAGCTCTTTACCGAGGCCAAAAACAGAATCAATTCTGCCACTTCGATTGGTTTTCCCATACGTCTCAACGGGATCCTCTCAACAAACATTTGCTTCACTTTGTCAGGAACCATGTCAGTCATTGGTGTTTCTATGAAGCCAGGTAGCACAGCGTTCACTCGAATGCCAAACCTAAAATCATCGCTCATTGCGTACTCGAATTTTTTTCTTACACTTTTATTCACACGTAAACATGAAAAACCTACTGCCCAAACTCCATCGCCGCAGTTTTCGTGAAAGCCTCGACACCAGCCTTGGAAGCCGCATAGTTGCTCTGGCCGATGTTTCCAGTTTTTCCAATGATCGAAGCTACGTTGATCACCGAGCCGCCCTCCGATATTCCGGAGTTTATCATTGACTTGGCAGCATACTGCGTTATGAGGAACGTCCCTTTGAGATTGACATTGAGTACAGCATCGAAGTCCTCCTCGCTCAGCTTCAGCAGAAAGTTGTCTCTGGTGATACCAGCCGAGTTGACGACGATGGTCGGCGGTACCAAGAAGTGCTTTTTCGCGTGGGTGAAGGCATTCTCGATGCTCTCCGCGCTCTTCACGTCGATTTCCACCGGCACGTGTTCCGATCCTAAAATTCGATAAGAATTTTGTTTATACGTCGGTAGAAACACCGGTTGTAATTATTTCAAGATAACTCAATACATACATTCACTCATACTCGTTATAAAAAAGACTTTCGGCGCTCAGTGGATGCGGGCGAGTTTAGTCGGACACACACTGATTCATCAGAAGCGCCGTTCCAAATAGATATAAATCTTACATAATCACACGCGACACTCGAAATCCTCACACATAAAAAGCTTCATCCCCGTTATAGTTTATCAAGGTTAGGTGCATCAGCATCGCAGTAGCAACGTTCGAAATACGTTTATCTAGAGAATCATCCTTCCCACACACATATTCGCTTACACACGAGCACCGAGGAGTAAATAAAAAAGTACAGCTTCCCTACCTTCGAGTGCGTGGGCTGTTTCCTCGGCGGCCTTGACATTTTGATCAGCGGCTATGACCTTGGCACCTTCGCGAGCGAACAGTCTGCAGACTGCCCTGCCGATGCCACTGCCCGCGCCTGCGAAAACGAAGATCTTATTATTATTCTATTTCTGTCTATTTACGCGCTACACACCACCACTTGAGTATAGTATAACTGGCAGGTGCGCCGCGCGTTTTTTTTTTTTTTTTTACCACTTGATGTAAAGCAGCTGCAATTGTATATATATTCTGCTTACCCGTTACGATAGCGAGTTTTCCAGCTAAAAGACCCGGCGTCATGATGATGACGATGTGATATGAATTGGTGCGCTTCGATCGCTCTGTTCCTGCTGATAAAGTGCATGTAATGCTGTGCGCGTATATATGTGAGATGATAGCGCACTGGATTATTATATACGGCCGGTTATACTGGAGGAAAGGTGGCGTTTTCGTAGAGTTACGGATTTGGCGGTTTTTGCACGATTTAAATGTTGGACACTCGTATTCTTGGATTTCATTTGAGGTTTACAAACGGGAATTAAGTGATTTGTGGTATTTGTTGGAGTACGAGCATTGATATTTGAACGAATTTCTACACTAAATCACTGTTATATCGAATTTTCTTCAACTTTATTAAAGTTTTGTAAATATTTGTAAACATTTATAGTTTTCATATCTACATACCTAAAAAGGATGTAAATCAACGTAGCATAATTATAAAGTAATAGTTTACATTCATGGCATCATGCAAAAATATTATACACAATTTTATTCGTCAACTATAAAATACAAAAGATAGATTGATTGAATCGAATCTGCTTGGAATATTTCTGCAACCGTAACTCGCGCTATTATCCGCTAAGTTGCCCGGTCAAATTATACATAAACTAGAAACAACAAAAATTAATAACGCAACTCCCATTAAATTTGTACTCTTATAACTGATTCCCAAAAGAAATCTGACTTTGAAATAAAAAATAAATTCTTATAAACTTAAAAAACGTATTGTATACTAGCTGATTTGATTGCTGAGTTGTTGTAAAACGGAGAGAACCACTTCGCGCAGCGTCTGTAACAAGAAAAAAAAAGGATTTAATTATTATTGATGCAAAACTTTTTATTGATGATCACTTTAATGTGTGCAATATTACCAACCTGTGGTTTACAGTGTTCTTCCAGCCAGCTAAACACACAAGCTGACAATTCAGAAAAATTTGTGACAGACACACTGTCAAAGGTTTGGAACAAGCGATCCATAATTGCCTGAAACTGAGCACCCAATAATCAATTAGTCATCTACAAATTTATTCAAGTCATTTCATCGTTAATAAATAATTTATGGATTCTTACCACTTGGAATTTAGTTTCGTCCGAAATGCGAGTTTCCGAGTGGCCGGGCTGCGTCTGATGAGCTTTAACTATTTGCTCATAGTTGGTTTTCATGATGCGCAAAGCAACGACTTCTTTTCTAAGCGCATTTCTTTCTTCTTCTTGTTTTTTCTTTTGCTGGAGCAAGAATTGAATGTAGTCGATTGATTTTTGCAAAACAGTGGCCTTTGACAATTTGTAACCGGAAGCATCGGTTTGTTGGCACGAAGGTACGAGATCTTGAAGCGTGTCATATCCTCTCTTTATGGCATCTCTACGCTTCTGCTCCGCTTGAGTATGGGCTTCTCTGCGGCGCTCCTTATAACTTATCGTAGAACTTTTATTGTCACTGTCTTCATCCTCTGGTAATTAAGATAAGATAGCAATTAATGTGAGAGATTGGAAAGTTAACGTGACGCTAGGAGCTGCATTCTCAAATGAACCCACTAGTGTACTGGGAATGATTTCTTTCTTTTTGAGCATTTTCAACGATCTTACCGGTATTATGAGCAGAAGAAGACGGAGTATTTACAGAGCCAGTACTGCTGCATCTTGAAAAAGTGTGTCTATCTACAGGACTAGAGGGTTCTAGTTTGCTATCACCATCGGAACCTGTGCTACCGTTGTTGCCTCCACCGCTGACTCGTATCCCTGCAACCAAAGCAACAGTGATCGATTAATAAACTGTACACGAGACTTGATCAATAAACGAGAGAAATCAAGTTACACTTACGAGCCTCAAAAGCTTCAGACTGCGAATTATCTCCCATTTTGAAGTTCAGAAGTTCTAGTGTTGAGTGTAGCAGCACACATGCGTCGTAGTTAACCTCTCAAACGATAAAGGCGCGCTGAGCGAGTGCGCGCACAGGTTGATAACGGTTTGATAGCATCCGACTTCTTTATTCCGTCATTTGCGCACAATTAGACTCTTCGAGTTCTGTCTCCCTCCAGCAGCTGTGTATCGAACAAAAATAAACACGGCCTATGAGTACTTATAAAAGTTACGCGAGAGAGTGAGTAGATCGCGCCATGTGACGTATATAGAGCCGTTTATATATACGATAAATCCTTACATCTATCTCTCTTCCACTGAAGATGGATCTCTCCCTCCACTTTTTTACACATCAATGATCCGATTCTACGCGCAAATCATCTAAACTCTGTGTACTGAACTTTGGTTATCGCGCTACCATCTGTTCGACTATGTTTACTGCTGTTATGCAGATTGATACGATCCAAGTATTTCGAGACATTCCCAAACGATATATATATATATATAAGACTATCCGTATGGCAGCTTATATATATATATATATATATTATTATTGTTTTGCTACTGCAGCGACGCGGTGTACTTGGCGGGCTTTAAGGTAACTTCTTTGTACCTAAAAAATTCAATTATTTCAATTAAATTTTAATTTATGATCGGGATCTAGTAATATTGGACTTGGGCAAAGCTATTCGTTAATTTTACTTAGATTTCAGACTAATTAAAAATTACAATAGATTGTTATAATGAGTAATCGTAATTGCAAAATAAATCTTTTAACATACTCGATATCTTTTCGAACCGATTAATTTACCGAATAAAAACTATGAGTAACGAGTTTTAGTAAAATATAGATCAATCTCGCAAGTGAAACAAATATAGTAGTCAACTTTGACCATCTTAATTTTTGTTATTTAAAAATCAACTGTTCTGGCAGATTAAAAACATAATTAAAAAAGCCATCGTTTATAGTATATATTTAAAACTTGGCCCAACGACCGGCAACCGCAGGTCGCAGGTATATGCACAAGTCTCGACCTGTCAGGCTTTGATGAGTCATATATGTCAAAAAAGTAAGGGAAAGCAAGAGAAAAACAATTTTCAAATTTCCCCGCAGATACAACAACACGGCTCTCGTGCAGCCATCTGCAGTCGAATCTCCGGAATCCGAGAGCTGGTAACGTCGTATATATATATATAAGTATAATAGTAGCAGTAGCTGTCCGTTCGTTGTTGACTGCGTGCGCGCGCGCAGATCATCTCTTCGTCAGTTAGAAAATATATTCAACCCTCGCTGCAGTGCAGTCGAAGTCGAAAGCCCGAGTCGAACTCTCTATATACTTATATATATATATATATATATATATATATATATATATATATATATATACGTCGGTGTGTGCATTCTATCAGTGTAGTGCAACACTCGAAGCTGTATATACGGAAAGGAAAAGGACGGACGAGCGTGTGGTACGAGACAAAGACAGAGAGATAGAGAGAGGGGAGGAGAAAGAGAGAGCAAGCGTTAGAGGCAGTTGAGCAAAGGCGGAGAGAGAAGACTGCGTTTCGCCGACAAACATGTCACGTCGATCTAATCCGAGGAGGAGTAAATAGCCGCCGAGAGTGAGCTGCAAGAATACGAGGAGGCTGCTGCTGCGGGGGAGGAAGTCAACAACTGCCCGTGTGTGTCTCTGCAATTTGGTAATTATATACACTTCTCTTTATCCCGTTGTTGCTAGCTGTAAACGCGTACACCTCTCTTGTGCTCTCTCTCTCTCTCTCTCGCGCGCTTTAAACAACAATAAAACAGATTCGTTATAGCAATGTTGCAGCAGGCTCTCGTGACCGTGATGTAGGTGTAAAACGAGTGCGCTCTCTCGGTGCAAGTCGGTGTGCGTAAGTACCGCCGTGGGGAATAGTTCGTTGCTTCGCAGTCTCGATTGAGTATGGCCACTACTCTCGCTCTGTCTTGCTTCTATACTCTAAGCGCGGATGCATACGGCACCTACGACGCGCTCGACTCTCTTACACCGGTCCAGGAGTTCCCTGACTCTTCGCTGTCGTAGGACTGTACTCTCGTTACGCTCTGGGTTTTAAAGGGCAAAAGAAACTCGTGCTCTGCGTGTGTATAGGTATACATATCTGAAATTCTGCGCGAAAGAAACGGAGCTACGTGTGCATGTATATGTGTGCAAGTGCGCGCTGTATGTGTGTGTGTGTGTATCTCGCTCTCCGTGGCAGCAACAGTACAGCGCACCAGAGCGAGAGCCAGTAGCAGCGTCCCTTTCGCTTGTATATACTCGTGCCTCCTGCAGTCGGAGCTGGCTTCCTGATCGAGTGACAGGCTGCTGCACTTCTCTCGGCCCGGTCCGGCTAACGAACTCTCTTTTTTTTTTTACTTCGGCCCTGTTTATATCCCCCTCTGGGTCTGTCTGTCGTCTTGCTCCGTCTATATCTGTATATAGCTCTTTGGTTGTCTCTGTCTCTTTCTCTCTCGGCCACACGGTGGTACACCAAGTCGCCCCCCTGCCTGCCCCCTCACCCTGGAACTACTCTCTTGGACTGTTCTACGGTATAATCGGCGCTCTTTTGCCTGTTATAGTTTTTTTTTTTTTTAAAGCGACGAAAGTACGCGAAATCGCGAGAAGTGACTCTCTGCACGAAAGGGTAGATATTTTTTGTGTCCTGTTGTGTTTCAATTCCTCTATTGTTTACTTTGCAAGCTTCTCTTGTGTCCAATAACTTTTTTGCACAAGATTTACTGTTTTTATTTGTTCGGGGTAACCGGTCGTTAAACCTGAATCTTCTCTTTGTTGATCAAAATGGCTAAAATCATTTCAAGACAAAGAATCTGATAAGTCTAGAATCAAAGTTGTTCCTGACATCAGTTGATTCTATGTACAACTAACTAAATCAAGGTTAAACAAAAGAGTTGTTGGTTAAGAGATGTCATTCTATAATATACGAATCTATCCTTGAAACTTTTGAAAAAAATTTCACTAACTTAAAATGATCAATACGTAGGAATCAAATATTTAAAAATACACAGTAACAAAGCAAATTGTAAATAGTAAATGATATGTATTATGGTCTTTTTTAAAAATATCTCAATGCACTGTACTGTACTTTCTCTATCAACACTGTTTGACTAATAAACAAGATGAATTGACATCTTTTATTTGGTTTTAATTGCAATTATTAATTGTATGTATTTAATATTATTTCAGGTGATCAAACAATCTGAGCACAAAACAAGATGGTGTCCACACGCCAATCGAGCAACAGCAGTACGCATGTTGATGGATCTACCTTTGTGGAGCTTGGAGCAGGTCCATCGGGCTCATCACGAAGAAGTCATCACCAAGCTGGCCTGTCAGCAAGTGTTACAGTATCCACAGGAGAAAGCAATTTATACATAAATTTGCTGGATCTACCAGTGGAAATTTTACAGAAAATTTTGGGTTATATGGATTACAACACAATAGCCAATTTACGTCCAGTAAGTATTTAACAGCAAAATAATAGTTTTTTTTTTTAACTACTAATTCATACATATATTATAACCTGCTTCATGTTTGTGTAGGTATGTCACCAAATGGACAAAGTTTGTGGTTCAATCTTGAGTTCAACGTTTCAACGTTTGCAAACACAGATGCTCAGTCGTTTTCAGGCTATAAAAGCACAAATGCCAAGAAGAGAATCTGCGAGGCGCAATCATCCATTAGCCTGTGAATCGGATATTATTGAAACCTTGCACATGCGACTTACTTTGCTACAAATGAGCTTTGGGAAACATATCGAGAGAAAACACTGTTGCTTCTTTCCAGGCGGGGTAAAACTATAATTTGAACGAAAAATTATGACAAATAATCAAATACTTTAATTTGTCCGTTATTAACAATTCTATACAAATTTCAGATTTTGGACGAGGTATACCGCATTTTGCATTACATAAAGGTGACGCCTAAGCTTGGACGGCCGTACAAAGTAACAGATGAACTCTTTGATCTAAGCACGATGGCCATGGAGTTCTTCAAAGATTCCATTGAACCGACACTTCCTGAAATACCTTATTTCGGAGCTGAATTTCTCGACCTAGCTGGAACTATGCTTTCGTGTAAGTTTATTAAATTTATACCATCTAAGGTTGAGAGTGTAATTTTAAAGTTCTTAAGGACCTAAATGAGAAGTGTACTAGCCACACTTGGGGAAATTTGTTACGATCAATCTTGACATTTCTAAAATGATTCGCAATAGTCAAACTTTAGCCTATAAGATAACTTGGCCATTCCAGTATCACCACCTATTAATAAATATTTTCTGTACCTGGCTGCAGCACCACTGAGCGTATCCGAAGGCAAGGCTCGCGGTGGCAGTCGCGGTGGCGGTAGTGGCAGTGGTGGCGAGGGATCGCCTTCGCGTTCTGGTAACGACGAACCTGGTGGCAGCTGCAGCGGATTGGCCCTGGAATCAAACGTGGCAACGCCACCCCAGTCCAATATGGTGCTGCGCAAACGCATTCGTAAGATCAAACAGGGCATGAAGCGCTACAACAGTCAGCTCAGCCTCATGCGCCGAGAGCTCAGGAATACCAAGGCCAAGATTGCCGAGCAACAGAAACAGATGCTCGAGTACGCGACGAGGCTCGACGACAACGACAAGAAGAACGACGAGACCTCCAGAAAGTTCAGCACTCTTCTACAGGTATTTACAAAGGTACACTATAGACGAATCGGATTGTTTATGAGGTCTTTATTTAATATTTACAAGTTGTGATTACATTTAAATTTTGACAAACGTGATTATTTGCTCTTTATATAAAGACCTCGTATGGCATAATATCGTATCGCTTTGCTGTAGCTCGAGCATTGTTCTGGATCACATTTTCCGTTAAATATTTAAACTTGGTAATATTCTAGTATATTTTTATTTTTCAAAAAATTAACACGTTTGATTTTTTTCACAGGAATTGAACAAATGCAAAACGGAGCTGCAATATTGGCGATCAAAATCACCAGCGATACCGGTATGTTTTGGCTGTGGTCAATCGATACCGGTTCCGGCGGAAGATCTGCAAGCCTTGGCGAATCAGGGTGTACTGTCCAACGTCGAAGCGAACGTCAACGATGGACTCGATTTCATTCCCATAGCCGACATGGTAGTGCATAGTCCTACGGAACGAGAAGTTGACGCAATGCTGGGTATACAATCACCACCACCAGCACAGCAGCCACAAAAACAGCCAGCGCAATCCAGTAGTAGCTGCACTAGCAGTAGTTGTTCGCCGCCGGTAGAGCCGATGGCACCGCCGAAAGCGCCACCGCCACTATCGGCGGCGCCAATCACCTTGCCTTTGATCTCCTCGAAAAGAAAGTCGAGTTCGTCCTGCCTGGAAGAAGATTCCGTAAAAAAGCCTCGTCGCGCCCTCAAATCTCGTCAAGCTAAACGATCGAAGATATAAAAGCGCTACCTACCCCACTTTCTGTCTTTGTCTCTGTCTCCGTCTCCGTCTTTGTCCTTCCCTATCCTGTGGTATCTCTGTCCTCTTCTCATCACTATCTCTCTTCCACACACTGTCTCCTGTCTGTCTTTATCCATCCTCTATCACCAACATACCAACACGATGCTCATACTTGAATTTTTCTTTAACACATCGGGAGCGAGTGCGATACAAGAAAAGTGTTATGCCGTTAGCGTATTGAGAACTCTGGATTTACTTTATTATTCTGTGTTCATCGGGATGGGCTTTGCGTTCTCACACACTCACAACTCGCTACCTCTCACTTATTCTCACTTGTGTGCCTCTCGCCGAGGCGCGCCGTCTAACTTCTTTCTCTCTCTCTCAAAGTAGATCTTACCATCGATTTTCGGCAGAGTCTCTTTCGCGTTCTATCACGGTAACGAGCGGATGATCCTAGAAAAGTACAAAATTCTTTCCCGAATGTCTGCTGATTTTCAATCTCGACTTATTTATGGCACTCGGGTGCGCCTATGCACGTACAGAACGTATTGAGTTTCAGAATTCCCCGAGGAAATAACGGATGCTATAGAGAAGTGAAATAAAGCAATTTGTACACATTGTCGTGTCTCTCGTGCGAAACTTGATGTTTCACGAGAACGCAATATTGTTATTCTTTTTTTTTTTTTCTTTATTAATCATTTACACGTAGTTTATATTATGCTTACGTTAGCAGATTCGGGTAGCTTATGTTGTAAAATAATTAAATCAAATGATTAGTAATGAATTATTCAATTTTTTAAGAAATAGCTGTAAAAATTAAGTTATTAATTAATGATTGATGTAAAAACAAATTTAATCATTGCATTGTTGATGCTTTTGCATTATAATTCAACAATGAGATGAAAAATGAATTCGAGAGTAATAGACTTACTTGCCTATCTTACGATATTGATGAATCTAAATAAATTACACGAATATAATTTTGAATTTGTGATTCGCGCAGCTAAGTACTGATGTACTTAATATTTTGTTTGCTGTCTGTGATTTTAAGCTCTACTGAATTGGAATATTTCGAATACGAAATTTTTGACGCTCTGTGAGTTGGTAAAAGTAAAAATTATTGAAATTCGGTTTTTGTTGCCGAAACGCTTTGAGTATATTTATTACACATTTTGTTCTTAAGCAAAGATGGCAACGCATTTTACATTCTTCTAGTTACTTTTGCTATTTAATTGTATAAAAAAGAAACTTTAATTGCGAATTTGTATGTAAATCGCAGTTGCTAAGTCAGTGTACGGAGCAGTAATCATTAAGCGTTAGCATCTTCTTTCCATGTCCCTTGCGAGGAGAACTCAAAATAAGTTCTGAAACTCATGAAAAATCAAATTATTTGTAAAGCTATACTGCTTGCAAAAATAATTATATTACAAGTTATGTATGAACTCTGTACCTGCATACGCGAGACGTTCGGTGACAAAAAGTAGTGATGATCGTGCGACGGGAAAAATAAAGAAGAAGAAGCAAAACAAAAAATAAACGATTCGTTTTATATTTTCTGATGACCCAAAGGGAGAGACGTTGTTCGACGGATATTCTAAATAAAAAAAAAGCCGGTCATCCGTTTCGACCGTGAGAGCGATTGCCGAGTACAGCACGCGATTCTACGTGTACGTATAAGTATGCCTGGGATTAAATGCGAGTGACTGTATGTGTGCATGCGAACGGGCGTGTGTAAGTAATGAAATAAATAAATAATTAATTAATTGAATAATTAAAGTAAGTAATATTGTCAAATGAATGAACTTGTTGAAATATAATCTATAGTTAGAAATTTCACCATGGTATTATTCATGAGAAATAAAAGTGAAAGATCCTTAATGAAATAAAAAAAAATTATTGATGTATATGTGCATAGTCAAAGTATATGAGATGCTTTGTCAATATGAGATTTTACGAACACGCGGGGGCGTATTCACAATTTTTTATTACTTATGAATGTGAAGAGATAAACAAGCTTGGTAAATATGATTTTTTTTAACTCCAGGCTTTTATTTTTAGTTTTGTATTTATTACAACTTTATAAAATCTGCAATATCTTAATAGTGTATGTATTTATTTTTTAAATTCATTTTTCAACACTTTATTCTTCTACACTTTTTCTATATAATAATGTATTCAAAGGTTTTGATGTTTTATCTATGTTCTACTAATAATGCATAATAGTTTCGTATGAAATATATCAATTCGGAATATATTTTTAATTACTTCATATGTATAATTATCTTGACTTGAAGTATTTTCTATATGGAATGTATAATTTAATTTGTTTGATACAAATGCGTCTGATAATTATTTTATGAAGTGTAAAAGACAGTTTCTTTGGTTAATATATGCTCAAATGTAATTAGATTAATGTCTTATTGAAAATAAAATATATAGATTAGTTTAATCAAAATTATATGCCAAAATTATTTGAGATCTGCAACGACTTTCCAAGTAATAACGATTGTATTGAATAAAATATTTTTTAAACATTTCAAAATCCACATCGATTATTCGTACTCGATTATTTCACAAAAATTGCTCTGAAATCTATTGTTTCAATTTAAACAAAACTGTATGTATATTTGTTTAGTCAATGTTTGCACAAAAAAAAAACGATTAATTTTTTGTGTTCGGTTGAATCTTTAGTTCATCTAACATACTTTAATATAATTGACTTTTTACGAAAAAAAACTCTTCTATGTTATTTCAAATGGATTTTAAATGCATGTTTGTGTCATTTTCATTTCTATCTGGTGTGAATACCTGATTGTCTGGCTACCGGCTACGAGTTCAATAAGCATAGTTGACTTACAGGACACTAGGTGGCTTCCCCCGACAAGTTTCAGGCCTAATTTGATCGTCAATGATCAATTGCAAAATAAATGTTGCAATATTGATCAAGATTCGCTTGACATTCTTTCAAGAATCAAAACTTGCAGATACTCCAAATAAAAAATGAAATACTACAGTGAAACGTACAATAGTAGATCAAACTCGCAAGCGAAAGAAATAGCAGTCGATCAGTATATGAGCGCGTTTAGTTTGCAAACGAACAGGGTGGTCCGATGCTATTCGCGAATTATTACACTACCCAGCCCAGCTTAGGGCTTTTAAAACTAAGCACCTGTGATTATTAGCGCCATTGCGCCATTGCGCAATTTCGTCTTGGACTCACAAAAGGCAGTTATATACAGTGTAGTAGTAGCGACTTTGACCATCTTAGTTTTTTGCCTATATAGAACATTTTATTTTTACTCTATACATTTGTGAAAAAACACAGTAAACTATAATTTTTTGTTGTGCGTGTTTGTGTCTAGTGAGAAAATGATCATCGATTAATAATTGCATTGCTCCTGACACACGAAATTTCTCTCGATGTTTTTCCAAATAAAAAAGGAGGAGATAAATCTATAATTCAAACTAAAGACACATTTAATTCGCCGAAGAAAAAAAAAAACTTCTACGAGGATACTCGTTACACTCGAGCGATTTACATGCAAATCAATTTAAAAAAAAAATACCTGACTCCTCGACTCTACAGAATCCGTCACAAAACTTAATCGATCGAGGCACGTTTTCGTAAATAAATCGACCAGAGAATTATTCTGCGTCATATAACGAAGACACACGCGTATTCCGAAAAAGAAATCGTCGCTCGTGTGAGCTAGCTAAATATGATTCAGCCTTCGCCGGGACATAAATCGGAGCGAAGGTCCTGCTTTCGTGAATTTCTGGAAAAAAAAAAGAGACAGAGAACATCGATCCCGGAGAAGATTTACCGGCCGTGAACCTCCGTGTAACGTCTCTCGGGGAGATTCAACTCCATAGAAGAAGCAGCTGCACACACGTCCGCGGACATACGCATTACACCCATTGCCTTATTGCTCATCAGCTGTCTCATCCGTATAGGAGCGGTTTTGCCTTATTCCGATGCCAATAGGGTCTATCCTCTTCTTCGTCTCTTCTTTTTCTTATTCGTCTTCTTGCCTGCAGCAGGAAATTCCAGAGAACCCTTCGCAGCCCGAATAAACGAGTTCCTTTATTTTAGTCTCGATTGCCTGCACTATACTTCTTTTGCGTTTATTCGACTTTTTCACTTCCGCATTTTTAATACACTTACCGAGAGCGTGGTGAGGAAAAAATATGAGGGATATCAGTTTTTATGCTGCATTTGTAATGTATATACGTATACGCGTTAGTCACAATGATCAGCTGCGGTCATTGACGTCACGTGTGGGACTTTCTTTATGCGAGTATAGTAGCGGCCAGGTGAGTGTACTCTCTGGGATTAGTTTTCGGAAATGCTCATCGACTGCTTGATTTAAAAAAATTTTTACTTTTTTTGAGGACAGTCTCGTGATAATACCGGTCTCCGGAAAACGGATTTCGAGGAGGCCTTATTGGGAGGTAATTTTTGTTAATTTTTTGAAAACCCTTTGTCCTGCCGGACTTTTGCGATACGCGTGACGTTATTGCGTATTTTAGCTGTTTCTGCTATCTGTAAATATAGCTCAAAGTCTTCAGCTGATATAATTGAGAATATTTAAACTTATCATCGCGGAAATTTTTCGTTTCAAACACTATCGCACATCTCGATAATCAAGAATAAGTCATATACATTTACAATCGCGAAATTTCAAGACTTATGGACAAATCGATAACCATCCATGATACTGCATTCCTAAAATTATGCCTCACGCGATAAGCCGACATAGACACAATACTGCACTCATTGAAAAAGCTGTTGTCCCACACGCGACGCCTCTAAAAACAGACGTTAGAGCTATGTACACTTCTTCATTGAACTTTGAATGTCAATGCGGAGAACAGTCGAGACTAGTGTGTACAGTTTTATTGATTCTCTCATCTCAAAAACTACGAACACACACGGGTGTGTGCCGCAGATGCAACGGACAATAAGACTCTTCTTCGGAAAATTCGCCAAAGGTCGTTTCTATAAAATTCAAATCCATCATCGCGACACATAGTCGCAGGAAGAGCAACAACGGACTTCCGCATCAGTGTGTACTTGATCGTATAAAATAATCATCGGTCTTATTCCCATCCTTGTGCACTTGAATTTTCCCCGGCGGTCATCCATTCAAATCTCGAGTCAAAAAAAAAAAAAAAAAATTATTTATTTCCTCGGAAACAATGTGCCCGTCGACTTGTACATCCCAAAGTGAGATGAATTATCGCATGCATGGATCCGTTATTCGAGTGACTATATGTACGTTAAGAAGATTTTAAATAATGAAACGCATAATTTCTTTTTGTGTGACTTTGACTTTTTGTTGAATATCAAGTTGATTATGAGTCGCTGGTTGTATAACTATTCAAATTTTTATTGTTAATTGCGAAAAAAATCACTGGCAACGATGACGCGCGATGAAAATCGAAAAGATCCCCGGTGAATATGAAACGCATTGTATATAGTATTACACGGATTTTCCTCTTTTATAATTGATTACTTCGAGCTTAAAGTGCGATTGGCGGGAATTAAACGTTCAAAAGTTCACATACCGCGGTAAGTCTCGGTTGCTCTCGATAAGATAACATTTCAATAAGCTTCGATAATCACATAATGCGAATACTTGAGCCATCAATTTTGTATAGATTTCGTTGTTCCGAGAGTTGTGCAATAATAATAATAATAACCTTTGCATGCCTCGAAACAATGACGAAGATCACGTACACTCCGCGATTCGAAAAAAAAAGAACGTCACATCGCTTCGACGCATTTTTTATTTATGAAAATTTCACTTTACAGCATAGAGAAGGTAAGAGTAAAATTCCGCGCAATCCGGCCAATCCCGTTAAATGGTGAAAGAGAGAAAAACCGGAGTCATTATATCGAAACACGAACAAGTATATAGCTACATAACTGCTACTGTACGCGAGAGTCTCGCTCTATATAGACGTCGTTTCTATACAGGGAATGAAAATCGTAAAAAAAAAATTGAAGCCGACGATTTTTCGTAACGATTCAGGGTGATCGAGTCGAATGCGAAATATTATACGCTCAGGGTTAAACCTATTTTCACGTATACATTATACATTCTTGTCACTGGCAATAAGTTCTCTAATTTTATCGTATTGCGGGTATAATTGAAAATCGAAGGTTACGAGAATTTCTCCTTATTCGCAACTGTGTACGTTATGAGGATGACCATCGGCTATATTTCATTTGTAATCAGTGCCGTAGTTATAACTGATAACCGGCGCATTATTACACATCGATCTCTCGATTTTTCAGATACAGATATGATACTCGTATATATTACTCACTCCTGTGTGAACTTGAAGGAGCTATCGATCCCGATTTAAAAATCGTTATTGCTCAACACGCAACTATTCCATCCTCGCTTATATATATATATATATCGAGTCCCAAAGCGATCGGCAAACATTTTCCCCGAATGTCATAATACGTGCCAATGGAAAAACGCATAGCGCACCAGCAGCGTATATCGTCTCTTCGTTTAGCGCATCGTGCGTTTTATATATTCTACGCATACAATATCGAGTAAGAGGGTGCGCCAACTAGCAAATCGGTGTATATAATAATCGGAGAGCCTCTATATATATACAGATTATACTGGTCGCGAGACATCCTTCTTCCCTCTACGTACACACATGCCGTCTAGGTATTTAAAATGGTCGGTTCGTCCGTAGCCGAGCGTCAGTCTCGCCTCGACGTCCGACCGGCTCGCGTTCCTTATACTCTCCCCCTCTTTACAACGCGCTTGTCTTTCTCTCTGCTGCTGCTGCTGCTGCTGCTGCTGTGTTGCAGTAGTATAGTTGTATAGCCGGTCCTGCGCCGATGTATTGTCTTTTCGCTGTAGTACGCGATTTATACTTTGTACTAGTCTCTAGAAGTGGGTTGCCGATTTTTCTTTTTTCGGTAATTTTGTGTTGTAACGAGTGCGCCAGTGCGAGTACTGTATAGCAGTCATGATTCATCCGGAGACTTATCGGCCCAGCGCCGTTTCTAATCTGCTCGCGATTAGCCCTCTTGTCCTCTTGGTTCTTTTGTCCTATGGTGAGTAATGTGTATGAGATGTGCCATCGCTGCGAGTGAGATTGTTTTCAAAAAAAAAATATATATATATAACAAAATATAGCAGTACACGGTACAGAAATCACACATTTGTTAAAAAGCTCTCGTTATCGTGTTTAACGCGTATTAGTTTAGTTTCACTCACAAAAGCGTACAAGACGTTTCTAAGCCGTAACCATCCGCGCAAAGCCATAAGTGACGTAAGTGTGTAAGTAGGAGAAGGTACGGTGCAGCGCGAGAGAAATCACGCCGAAGTGAAAATTCGCTGCAATATACCGATGTTACAGACGCTCCAAAGCTGTATTGTGCGAATCGTGGGATCGTTTCTCAGAGACGATAAGTTCATCCGATTTTACACATACCGATAAGTCGTCCAGGAATTTCTACCGGTTTCTCTTAATCGTACACACTGCTCTATTGTTCGGGAAAGTGAAAAGTCAGCCGAGTGGAAGCTTTTAACGATACAGCTGCATCATCCCCATGGACGTGAGAAACTGTCTCGAAATCTCGAATCTCGTTTTCTCTGAAATCGGTTTATGCACTTTGTATGAAATTTTAATATGTTTACGAATAACGGCAGCTCTATCTGCGTACGACGATCCGATAGCGATAGTTGCTTCCCGTTACAATAGCTTCGGCTGCGCTTAGCCGTCGTAACCTAATATTAAATCTGACAAAAGCTCGGTGTTGCAGAGTAGACAGTTTTTTATATATATTCTCTCTTTACTCTTACGTAAGCCTATTGATACGGTGACAGTTTTCATTATATCAAATGATAAACACTGCGCGCGCAAATATATTTTGACAAATTTTCTCAATTTTATTCAATTTCTGCGCTTTTTTGCCAAAACTAAATAATGATAAACGGATAAGCGAAGCTAAACATACGTGTATACTTACAGAACTAGAATAACATGCGCTAGTTTACAGATAGTAAACTAACGACGATATTCCGCGAAGCAAAACAATAATCAGATAATCCTTATCGAAATAATGACACTGACCTTAAAGAAGCCAGTAGTCAACGCTAAATAAAGCACACATATATACTGGCGAAATAGGCTCTTTCTGCAACTGTTCATTACGGCATTGTTCAAAGTGAATCCGTTTCACACTTTAGCGAATAGAAATGTGGCCAATTCGTTTATTCACACGTTTAAGCCGTCAGCTGCAGCACCTAACTATATATGTATCTGCAATTGAGGAACGTAACGCTTTCGACTATAATAAGCATTGCACGAGGGACGTATAATTTTGCCATTGAAATTCGATAGCACAAAGCGCATTACACACGGATGATCTATTTTCGAAGCTATGTAACTTTTATATAGCACTAATTAATGGTAATGAGTCGAGGGTTCGATTAAGAGCATCGATCAATGTTCGTAATACGTTTTCCGAGTTGTGTTAATACTTTGATGACATTTATCGGTATATATTGGTCGAGTTTACTCGTGAATGAAAAGATCCTCCGACGATCATCGCATCTGATTCAATATTTAACGAGGCGATTATCGTTGGAAATTTCACGACTGCGAATATTCTAGAGCTATGCGTAAAAAGTCATTGACTCATCGATCAGCGGCAATTTACCAACGATGATTCGGATCTCATTTGGCGAGGGACTGTCTTTTCGTCTGTTCTCGATGCGAGTATATATTTTTTAAATTAAAAAACAAAAATTCGCACTGCCAAAATAAGCGCGCCAATCGTAATCGCGCACTATAAACTCAAAATTGATAATTTGCCAACTCGCTGCGAAAAAAGTTGTTTACATAAACTTTGATCGGTCGATCAACTTCTTAACGGCGCTAATTGCCTCGTGACTATATAAGCGCGAGTCAATTGCAGCAGCGGCGCCAATAAAAAAACCGGTCAAGGGGCAAGTGCACTGGCACACAGGCTGCTCCAACGAATCCGGGGAAAAAGAAAGCGCGCGAAAAGCTCCAATTAGACGCAACAAGCGCTGCCGCGAATAGCTCGAGACGGAAGCTGAACTTATAATACGCGATACATAGCTCGGGGAATGATTTATGCCGGTTGCTCAAGATCGTTTCGCTGTGTTTTGGCAGCGGATCCGGTATGCGTATGTGTATTCTATATCTCGGTATTTTATTGCCGCCTTCTTCATCCGAGAATTCTTTTGTTCCGATATTTTTTCCTTTCTCGTGTACCTTTATTTTTTCCCGCTGTACTTGCTCTGTGGATCTGTGTTGCAGAGGGCTGATGGTTTCTGCGTATGCGTTTACGCGCTGCGAGAAGCTTTTACTTGGAAATTCCAAGTGTGAGTGTGTATTGCATTATTTACTAAGCCTATTTATAAGGCTTACCTATCGAGGCTGAATCTTACCGAAGATTAAAGTGTCATAACGGTTAAAATATTCGATTTTCAAAAGTGCCGAGAAATTAGTCACGACGGGTAAAAATGCCGAAACTTTTAATTAATTTTAAATAAATCTTAGTTTTTGGCATTTATACCCGTCGTGACTTTTTTTTTACGGTAATTTTAACTTTCGGCAATTTTACCTAACTACAAAATTAGCTTTCGGTACATTTCTCCCTACCCAACCATAACTAGTTATATTGTACGTAATGTTTATTTCTCCAAGATAGTATATCAATTAAGAAGTTATATTTAACTTATATTTCTAATTTATTTTATACTAATTTTGCTTCCTCCTAGAGGAAGCTTTGTAATAGTAAAATTTTGAGTTTCGTCAAAACTTTTAGAAAATACTTTTTGGTCTGTTAGAAATTCAAATCATGTGTTTTTAGAAAATGTCCGTATGGATGTGTGTGTGTGTGTGTATGTATACCGTAATATTTCTGGAACTACTCGATCAATATCAATAAAATTTGACATGCATGTATATGTTTGGATTCTGAATTCGGGAAAAACATTTATTTTTTATTTTTCTAACTATTTATTTTATGGCCAGTTTTTGATTTTTGAAAAACATTATTTTGCGTTTTTTTAATTCATCCCATCGTTACAAACAATTCAGCTAATATGCATTTGAAAGAGAATAAAATTATCTACTTTTTCCCATTTGGTCCTCGGGATCGATGGCTTTGTTCGGCAGATAAAATGAAAAAGGTGATTATTTTTTTTAAATTCATATCTCTGAAAGTAATCATCGTAACCTCACGAAAAGAATCATGTCGATGGGTCACGTGTCAAACTATCTCCCATTAAAATTTCAAGTGATTTTACTACTTATTTTTTCACTAAAAATCGAAAACTGTAAAAAAAGGGTTTTTTTTTCGTGCCTCGATTACGGAAGTAAAAAGGCTTTATTGCACTTGCAATTTTGGGAAAATCTCAAAACGTTAAGATTTCGACATTATTGCAGTCTTCGTCGCAAATCACTCGCTAATAGAATAGATAAACTACTTTTATGTTTCCCTCGCTTGGTTTTAACAAACAATCTTGAAAACACGAGCATTAAAAACGAATCGGCTGTCTCTCGGGAAAATTACTTCGTTAATTTTAATATTTCAAAAAAAAAAGAAAAACACCAGCACCAACTACGGGTGTCAGGACACAATAGGAAAATAATTTATTTCCAGTGTAAAAACGTCAAGCGCGACGGATATCGGAAGCAAATTTCGAACGATTATTGTTATGCGGACTTGAACTTTCTTTTTATTAGTCATAAATATTATACGTGTAAGTCATTATTTTTTCAATCTATATTCGAGGACGATTCGAACTTGATGAACAACCGCATAATATTGTTGTTGTTGTTTTTAAATAATAAAGATTCATGTGTTTTATTGAAATAAAAGCGAATAATGCCGCGATAGTGCTTTGCTTTCCTGTCGCCGCGTAAACCTACTTAAGGCCGAACTTCGCTATGATCTTTTTGCGCGCTAAACAATGGATTTATCAGGAAGTCGCGGTTTTACCAGCTTTTTCCATCTTTGTGAAATTTCTCGCAAAAACGACGCCAGTGTCTGCATTCCAGGATTTTGTAAACATTTTGTCGGTTAAGCCGTGAAATTGTAGCTTTTTTGTATTCTCGTTGCATGATTAGAAAACGTATATGGAGTAATTGAATTCGCTATGCTCCTATATTGTATTTTTTTTTTAATATTGATATAGTAGTCCAGTTAGGAATTGCGATTGTTCAAGTTTTTTATCCGTCGATGTAAAAGTTTAGAAAGAGAACTTTTTTTTGTCAAATATTGTCTGATAAGGCAAAAATTAACGAAGACATCGTTGAGCATCAATTTCCCTTATACAATTTCAATCAACTTTTGCGAGTCTACGATATTCGGCCACTTCTTCTTTTCAAAATTCTTATCCAATGCAGACACTATAGCTGTGGTTGCATTACGTAAACCGCACACTATTACAGTAATGTCCAAATTTAAAAACAGTCAATTTTTTATTATTACACCACAAATAAGTTCGCATTTCCAAACATTCAATTTAGCACTCGCACTTTAGTATGAAATGGTGTGTGGTCTCGGTGGTCAAAACAGGAAATTATAAAACATAAAAATTTCTCGGAAGTCATGGATCATCGTTAAAGTTAGTTAATCTACGATCGTTACGAATCTAATTTAGGATAAATGTATAGTTAACCTTTGGAACTTTCATTGAAGAAAATAATATTCGCTGTGAAAAAGGATAATCACAGCGACAAAGACGATCCTGACAATATAAATAAAAAGCCTGCGCACAATATAAGCACAGAAAGTGTCCTTTATGAAATCCGAAGGACACGTCCCTTCCACACACTATTACACTCTCTAAACCAAGACACAGCACGCGCAAATAAACGTCGTTACACAAAGCTCCATCATATCACGCGTATACGTGCACGTACCCGAGCTCTAATTGGCAGGGGCCATATAAAGGATGCCAGGGATATGTCCACACCGAGTCGAGATTTCGCGAGGATCCGCGATATGAATTCCAGCAGCAGCAAAAGTCAGCCTTGCATAATAAGGCTATAACGACAGCGCATACACGAATCTAGGTTAATTTCTTGCCGATTTTTGCATACCGATCTCGTATACGTTTCAAATTTCCCGCGTCCATTCGCTCATAATCGCCAATTACCCCGGATGTTTTATTCAGAAGTACATACCGATCTCCGATTCGCCGCAAAGCGTCACGCACCGGTCGTCTTTCTTCGCTCGACGTCGCGCATATATATATATAGTAAAAAAAAGAACACAAGGAACCGCTTTCGACATCACGTACACTTGCGGAGTTCGTAGGTACGTGATGCAGTGTACACCGGCGTGGAAAGCGTGACGATCGGTATGGCACACGTACAGTATAAGCAGTCAATGACGCCGGTCGGCTTGTTCTCGCCGGGGTCAGCCTTCGTTAGACGTTATACACGTATAGTGCGAATTCGATTTCTAGTGAAAAACTCGACGGAAACGAGATGATTGCGTCGAGATAAAGATCCGAGTTGACGAGAGACGATCCCTATAGAGGTTAACAACTCTCGGGAGGTCGTTACCTACTGCCATGGTTTCTCGCGAGCACCGGATATGACACGTTTAAGCGACTGATTATATATATATATATATAGGATCGTCTTGAGATAGCTCGTAATCTGCCTCTTGATTGATGAAACACTGGGGTGAATACGAAATCGCATCTTAGATTTCGGGGATAAACTGTCGTCGCTCTCTAACGACGTGATTTTTTTTTTATCCGTTCACAGGCGCACCAACCGACGCCGCTGCCAAAGGACACATCGATTTCGGATACAGCGGCCCACACGGTGAGTACGCGTACACTTAATTATTTACGGTTCTTTTACTACTCGACTGGAATCTCATCGCGTAATTTAATTAGGACAGACAAGGCTGTATATCAATCCGAAAGTAGATCCTCTAACGATTCCCAGTCGTACAGTGTTATGCAAGCTGCAATAGCTTACGCAACGTCAATTTTGCAGTAACAATGCAAAATTCGAGTGTAATACACCGCAACGCGTTTTCCTTATCATCGGACTGCAATTATATGCGAAAAAAAAAAAGAAAGATCGAGGTCGATATTGCAGGTCTGTCACATTGCGACGAGATTAGCTCCGATGATCGGGGGCGATATCGTACACGACATTTCATTTTTTCGTTGATCGGTGTCAATTGATAATTTAAAAAACTGCAATCGAGTCTTTCTCCGATGGTCGCTGACATATAGCAGACGAAACTTTGAATTACCGAACACGATATCGCAAATTGCGCTACGTATACAATATGTATAGCGAGTAGCGTTATTGCAAAAATGCAGGAAGTCGTACGCGCCTGCGACGTCATCGGTTTTATTGGCGTTTTATCCGCTTTTGCTCTACATGTATATACGTTCGAAAAATTTTTAACCAAGATGAAAAATAAAAATCGTTGATCTTGACACAGGTCCAGCTCACTGGGCGGAAGACTACGACACTTGCTTCGGCAAGCACCAGTCGCCCATAAACATCTTGGAGCACGAAGTGAGGGACACGAATTTGCCGCCGCTGCTCTTTTCCGGATTGGACCTGCCAAGAAAAGTCTATTTGGTCAACAATGGACACACGGGTATGTATACGCGCCTTTGTCTCAATACTTGGCGTTTACGCATATCCTAAGACGAGAAACTGGAGCGTCTACCTTTTTCTTTTTAAACTTCAGCTCTGCTTCACGCCTCGAACGACAGCGAAAAGGCTTACATGTCCGGGGGACCACTGAACGGAACCTACGTGTTCGAGCAGCTTCACTTCCACTGGGGCGAGAACGACAGGGAAGGTTCCGAAGATCTGATAAACAATCACTCGTTCGCCATGGAACTTCACGCCGTGTTCTACAAGGACGATTACGGATCCATGAACGGGGCTGTGGCCTACAGGGATGGACTGGCGGTACTGGCGTTCTTCTTCGAGGTTCGACTTGAATTTTCATAAATTATACGATTTTTCAGTCCTCGAGCTATCGACCAAACGTCATTGTTTCCAAGTCGCGCGTATATACTCTCGGACACGCGTCAGCGGAATCGTAATCTAATAAACGTTCTTTCCTTACTGCCTTCGTTACTCGAGCTTGTGCGCCGGCGGCGGTGATAAAAAAAAAAAAATTAACGCTGCAACTCGTAAAAAGAGTCGCTGCCCTCTGGCATAGTTTATAAACATTCGTACTCGACTGTCTTCTCGATTGATTTTTACAAGTCGAAGAAATATCCTTGAAAGCCGAACAGACTCTCGTTAAACTATCTCGGATTATATACTCTCGCGGCTAACGTTAACAACCCCGCAGGCGGAAGCGTTGCTTATACGAGAGGATAAACTCCGCAGCTGAACATCGCACGCATATCTATATGACTCGCACTTGAGACTCGGCGATTTCTATTTTTCTTTTATGCATATCGCACGCGATACAGTCGGTATAACCGTTTGGCATTTCTTCCTGGCGCCTGCCGCCGACGTACGAGAGTCTTTGGATATATAGCTCTGGCACTTAATTTCGGAGCTAAACTAGTTTTGGCTAAATTTAGCCAAATTTAACTGATCCACACCGCAAACAGCTCCTTATTCTTGTTCAAGTGGGTCGAAATAAAAAATTGCTCAACTTTTCTCTCTCTTTTCCACGAGCAGGCTGAGGCCGACAACAAAGCCAATCCTATGTTCGACGATCTCGTCGAAGCTCTGCCGAAGATCGAGAAGGTCGGCTCCGAAATCCGACTGAAGGACAGTCTGAGACTGGAGAACCTTTTGGATCCGGCTGGTCCACCGGACGATCGTATGCAGAACTATTTCACCTACAACGGCTCGTTGACGACGCCTCCTTGTTCCGAAGTCGTAACCTGGATCGACTTTAAGCATCCGCTGTTTTTGTCACATGCTCAGGTGAGTTTGTTCGTAATAATTGAAAAAAAAATTTTCAATAACCACAATAAATAGTATCACGGCTAGAAGGTGTGTCGATAGACAGACGTATTTTGTAACGGCAAGGAGCATTGCACGCGTAACGCTCTTTCGGACTTTTTTACCGGATCCGTTAAGTAACTGCAATTTTTTGCGAGATTCCAGAGTAGAAAGTAAAGCATGCACGATATTTTATTAGAAGTTTGTATTATTGCCGGCGCGCTTAAAGCTAATTGATACGAAGGTCCACTTTCTATTTTTTGCCTCAATTTTTTTAAACATTCATTCCGTCCCTCTGTAATTTCAGTTTACAACCGATTAAATATTTATCGATCTCCTCGTTGTTAATCGCATCAGCGATGATAATCGAAAAAAATTAAATTGCACTTACGAATAATTCGCAGATAGCAGCGTTCCGGGACATCAGCAGTTCGGAGGGACAGAAGCTGACGCACAATTTCCGGCCGGTACAGCCTCTGGCCGACCGTTTGGTGCTTCACAATTCGCCGAAGCGATTAACCGGCGAAATCAGCGAAAAAACCAACGAGATTCTGGCGGACGAAAAGCAGCCGTCGTCCGCGAGTTCTCCCGAGTACGCGGCCCTTGCCTGCGTGTTTTTCATACTTTCCGCCTACAACGCGCGGTGAACTTATTATTTTTAATTAACGCGACTTTTTAATTTTAATTATCGAGACCGACGCGGGTCTTCTGAAACTTTAGCGACAGATTCAACGAATCTCGACGGATGTGTTTGAACACGTGTTAATCGTAACAAGAAAACACTCTGTACACTTTATGGCCTGTAGCTGGTGTATGTACAGTCAGACAGAACACATTATGTCAGAGTCAGGCAGTGTTTGTTGATGTGATATAACATCGGTGTATTAGTACAGCGCTTTGTACTGCGTAGCTTACGCTCCGAATGATTCTCAGTTTAGTTTACTTTAATTTATACGATTTAATCAAAGTATATAGTTGAAATCGACGTGGGTTGGATAACGTTTACATTTTTCATCGCCCTAATCGAAAGCTGAAAAGAAGTTCTTCAATAGTTTGTTTACACTTTGGGACAATTGAAATATCAAATTTTATACGAATGATTCACGCATATTTGCCACTCAAATTTTACATTCTCTCAACAACATGAATTCAGAAGGTTTTTACGAATTTTCATTATAGTTATCCGAAAATCCACTACACGTGTATATAATACTCATTCAACAATTAAACGAAACTTCATTCATTTCCATCTTTTTACTTTTGTTTATCATATACGTTATTACGATTATTGAGCTATTTCACGACGATTATTGTCGTAGTTACTACCCATTTAACAAATTACGTTTGATTTTTAAAAACGTTATTTGCTGCTTTATGTCTCATTGTAAAATAATTAAAAAAAAAATTGTATCCTTGTCTATTAATTATAAAAATTGTAGGTAGGTAATGATGATGAAATACTTTACTAGAAAGTGTATTCTCAAGCAAATATTATGAAGTTCACGCGGGCGCTAATAAAGTTGGTAAACAAAAACTAACAAATTGTACGTATCCACCGTGACTAAAATTTTAGCTATGTCTGTGTACAGATATATTATTACAGTATATATTTTTTGTGAAATAAAGTATAAAACATACATTCATGAACGAATTGCTTTTTATTAAAACATACCAAGTGTTTTACACAACGTATTCCAAAGTGTAAAAGTACAAAACCGATTGGTGAAGAATGCCATTTAATTTCAAATTTAAGACAAAAATTGATAATAATTTATTCTAATAAATATTTCTGTAAAAAGTACAATGTGGTTATATGAAAATGTATATAAATGCTCAAAATATTTGTCAAAATTCTTATATCATTAAATTTTGAATCACTCTCATTGTTCTAACAGTTTAACAATACTTTTTTCTCTTATATAATATACATATATTTTAAGCGTTCATCGTTATATGTATTATATAATTCGTAATAATTATAGTCTTTTTGCGTATGTACAATTTATAGTATGTACATATTTAGTTACTGGACATAATATACACATCAGAGTCATTGATTATAGCTTTTTGTAAATTTAGTCAAAATTCAGTTACTGTGCATAAATAGTACCGCATCCTAGCATAATATTACATCTAATGACGTTCAATAGTCAAGTAACTTCAACATCGCAATTTGATAATTTTAATTGTATATAACTATCGCCTCGGCATTTAACGCTTTCAACAACAAATGCAACAAAGGATGGCTCTATTGCAGCTACTTACTTTGTCTTATTACAATAAGCAGCAACAATTATCACAATGGCAGATTTACGATTCAGGCACAAATCTGTGCAAAGCACTGGTCAAAATAAGCAAGGAGCTCTGAAGTCCTTGCGGCAGGTGTCTTTGAAGCCACGCGCCTTTGTATTGTTCGATGTGTGCCAGCATTTTGTTGGCTATGTCGGTGCGAAAAGTCGGAGGTAAATTACTTACGCCTAGATTTATTACAGCCAATCCCATGTTGCTGTTAGGATTAATACCAACGCCAATAAGAGTCCTACCTATTTTACACGCAGTCAACATTAGATCTGCCGTCAGCTGAAGTTCTTGAATCTCCATAGAGGCAAACTTTGAAGTTGGATTAGCTTCATACAAAGCATGAGATACCCTTTTGATTTGCTTAGTCGCTTTCTGAAAATGGAATAAATTGTAATCGATGTTTATTGCACTATTTGTATAAGAAATCGAGATGCTAAAACACATACCATAAATAAATCCGTGGACAGAAACTCCAGGTTTACGTTATCGGGATCTGTCAACAATCTGTAAAGAGTGGAACCGCGATTATCCGGTATCTGTTGAAGATCATTAATTCCTTGATTTTTACTCAACGTTAGGACCAATGTATCGACTCGTCCGAGTTCTAGAATTGCACTTCCAATTTTGTATTCCAGATCGCGAAATACGTGTGTATCGAGCAATCTAGCTATGGATCTGTAAAAAAAGTTAGAATTTAATAACTCGATTGCTTGATTTTCAGCCGCTACATTCATCGCGTATTTACTTTTTGTTGGTGATTCCGCTTGATTCGCGAATATCGTAGAAATCTATAGATGGTTCAACGTCGATGTTTGTACATGGATTCCACGATAGCCCAGCAGCTATCAGATATCCAACCCAAGCAAATGTGTGAGATGTCAGATGATGACTTCCTGACCAGTGAGCTACTATAATACCAATCGAGTCCTGTTCTTGAGCCGTTTTCACGGCATTCTTCGTATTGGCGTAAGTCGAAGCAGGACAACCAGCTAAACTATTATAGCTTGCTGTACCTGAACTAGGCAGAACATTCGCTCCCGCGACTCTAAAGGCTTCGGTCCAGCCAGAAAATTCGTAATCCGCCTACAAAATGATGTTGCCAATTAATTTATTGTCCAATAAAGTTTAATAAAAAAAGTATTGCGTTACGTACCTGAAAACCGTATTCGACAAGTATCACGTTGTTAGGTATACTCCGAAACTCTGCCTTAGTATGCAAACCATTTGAACACAATAATACTGTAGTATCAAAACTTAAATTGAGGATGTGCCAAAGTTGTTGAAGACTCGAATAAGATTCAAGTACTTCGGACATGTCTGTTTCTATAGTCTCATCTACAGACAGTGAACAATCAAGATTACTTGGTTGTACTAGTAAGCTGGCTAATCTAGGCCCTATATGCACATAATTCAGACTTGGAAAGGTAGCCAGTAATTCTTGAAAAAGTGGCCACATTTGTGATAAATGACGCAGACTCACATTGGAATCCACATCCAGTGCTGGCACTAATTCTAAGTGTCTATCTCTAAAATAAAAAAAAATATATATATATATATATTTTTTTTTTTAATGTCATTACATGTTGAATTATAAATTATTTCATTAAATCAAAGAAAAATAATGCTACCTGCAATATCTATCAAGTGTAACCATTTCCGATCTAGAGTAACAAAGTTGCCAGTCACAACTCGGAGTCAGTCGAGAATATAGATGCAAATGCGACAGTTTGAAGGAAGACCAAACATCGATCGCGTGCAATAAATAATCCAGTGTAGGTGCCCGCCCTCTCAAAGAAATATCCAAAAGTATACCTCTGTGACCGAATCTCGGTTCGTCTTTGATTAATACTGCTTCGATTTCACAAATTTCCGCATTGCTCGAACGATTTTTGCTCAATCGTAAAATTTGCACAAACGTGCAAACCGCATAATGCAAGCCAGCCAAACTTCCAGCACTAACTTTAATTGAATTTTGCGAAATATGCAATTGATATCCTTCAGCAACGTTAAACAGTTTTGGGTTGACTATACATTCGATTCTCTTATCACAAGTCACTCTGCCAGATCCTGGTTGCACTTCTCCTATTTTTACATCACAGCCTAATTCTAACAGATGCGTCCTACTGATCTCCCAAACATCCAAGATTTTATGTATGGATTCGCCACCCTGAAAAAGAGAATTTTCTCTAACACTTGCTAATTGTATTACATAAAATTTTGCAAAGAGCCTTACCTGTATAATGGAGATTAAAAGTTCCTTGCCAACAGCAAAAGGCGGTGAAACATGTCCGAGTTCAATTATGGATTTAGGTTCAGGCCAAATGAGCTCGTAAATGCCGCTATTTGCAACAGAACGTCTTGTTCGCAATGGACTGTCTGTGCCGGACTCTCTTGAATCTCCTATAGATGTAAGAACTTCAAAACTGTTTTCCAATGATTTTATAGAATCAGCAGAAAGAGGCTGATGTGTCTCAACTATATTTTTAGGAGAAAAATTTGTATCTTCCAGAACCTCCAGAGGAGAATGCGCATTTTCTCCCTCCTTTGACGGCATATCTCCAATGAATTTTTCTATTAAACACTGTAGCAAACTATTATTTCTCGAAAGATCATAGGCCGACTTTCCTGCAAAAGTTCTGTGATAGAAAAACAAAAGGTAAATTAAAAACATGAATCATGTACTAATTTATAATTTAGGCTATGACTGAGTTAATATTTACCCCTTAACAGCTTGAACTAGAGGATTTGCTCCATTTCTCAACAAAATTTGACAAATTTCAATTTCACCACGATTTACGGCTTCATGCAGTGGTGTTGCGCCACAACCATTTTCAGCATTTACATTGGCACCTTTATCTATTTAAATTTGCATTTTTAGTATCTTAATGTCAGTTGAACAAAACTTATAACGTGCTTAAACATACCTGTTAAAAATTGCACTATCTCTTTATTGCTATAACAAGCAGCCCAATGTAAAGGGGTATTTCTACTGGCTTCCGAATCCCAAGCATTCACGTCAATACCAGCCAATAATATTTGTTCAACCCTGTCAATCCTAGATTGATCAAAATTTCATAATTATTTGTATTACATTATATAAAGCCTTAACCGATGTTTGATACAAAATAAGTAAAAACTCTCTTACTCGGATGCTGCAGTGGCTCTGAGTAATTCTTCGATGTATATCTGCCTAACCCTGTCATTCACAGCAACGTCCAATGCATTACGACCCTGAATATCAGTCGCAGCAGGGTCTGCTCCACAGTTTAAGAGAGTTCGGATCAAGTCAACTTGATTGTGCTGTAAAATTTTAGAGAAAGTTACATCAACTGTTGCAACAAATGCAATAATTACCCAAGCTGATAAGGTCTACTCACTGCAGCTGCGTACAAAAGTGGCGTTCCTTCTTCAAAAATAGCTCCATTCAAGATTTTGTCTTTCGTTATGCCATCTCCCACTTCGTTATCTTCACCTGGAAATGAAGTGATGCAAAATTTAACGACATCGCTTATACAATATTTAAATCGCTAAAAGCTCGTAACTTGCAGTATTTTACGACGCGAGCGGCTTTGTTGACACTTTGAGTGCAGCCCGTTTATACCGGCTAATAAAATATACCGACCCAACCTAACCTGGCCTCAAAACTATCAACAAATTAACTCGTTATATCGATTCTTCTTCGTTTTTTTTTTTTTTTTTTCTAAAACAGTTGTCTAACCATTTTTACTTTGAAGAAAATCCCAGTGAAAACGTAACAAACTCCGAAATAAATGACGTAATTAATAGTAGCGGTGGCAGGGTATCAGCTGTCAAACCCATCAATGACTCATACTTTACACCGTTTTGTTCGACTCGTTAAATATTCCACCTCGCAATAAAAATGAAAGCAGCGATCATCATCCCTCGTTGTTTACAAAAAATTCGGAGAAAACATCGCGAGTGCTTATAGGTTAATTATCGCGTCACCCACGCAAGGCCACGCCAACGTGGAAATTTCGACATCGTACCATCAGCCGAACCCCCTCGACAACAGAAAAAAAAAAAACTCGATCAGCCGGGTATAAGTAAGTAAAACATAAAGAAAACTCACATGCTTCGAGAATCGACCGGACGATATCGGTGCGCCCATGCTCGACGGCTCTGCGCAGATTTTCACAAATCTCCTGCATTTTCCAGGCGCCTCGTCCGTGCGCGCTCGGTGGTCCTTCTCCTCCTCCTCGATGCAGAACACACAGCTCAGCCGCCGCCAAAGCTGTCTCTCTCCTTCTCCCTCGCGTGTGCATCAGAGGCACTTGCTCAGTCCGTTCTCTACTATATAACTATATATGCTTGTATATACACGTGCGACGCTCTGCGCGCGCACTCGCGATTATAATGCGTACCTATATATATATATGAGTACACCCTCTCGCTATATTTACTAACAGAAATTCCCGGCGGCGAAAGTAACAATGGGGGATGTTTACGATTGGCGGAGAGGCGACGACCTACAACTTATGCGCGAGAGATAAAGAGCGGTGTATAATCACTGTTCGCACTGCGCGGCCGTGTCCACTCTTGCGAGTATACTGCGAGTCTGCAGCTGCTGTACAGTTCGGACTCGGCGTTTTTTTCTTCTTTACGTTTTTTCGGGATTGACCGATGGAGAAGGGAAGATACCCGATACAAACGGAGCATCGTCTTTTTTATCCGTTTTGCGTGCTGTGTATATAGGATATCAAGTTGGAGAGTAGAGGGAGGAGAAGGGAGCTGAGAAAAAGAGAAAGAGAGACGTTGACTTTTACAAAAGACAGCTGGCGCTTGAGACTGCTGCGCTACAGTGTTTTCTTTGGTAAACGGCCTTTAATTATATCTCTTTAACTTGGCTTTTTGTTGCTCCTTTTGATTAACGCAACGAGCTCGTACACGATCTAACACATTATTGTATATGTAAATAACATATAATCCTGTGCTGTGTGTAATAACATGAAAATAAGAAACGCTCCAAAAAACGAACTTAGCGTAGGCGTCGTCGAGTCGATTGATTCTTATTATGGCGATCAAGTGCATGCTGTGCGTCTTACTGCTGCTGACGTGTTTCGTGCTATTGTTGCTGATAATTTTCACGAATTTAAGCGACGGCGATGAGGGCGACTCGCGATCTTTCGCCTCGGATGATTTCGCCGAGAGAATTAAAAATCGCGAGAACGAAAGACTGACGTTCAGTGCCAATCCCACGAAGATACTGAATCTCCAAACGTTTCAATACCTCATCGATACCAAGTGCAATTACTCGACCGAAGATTACGAGGACCTGGAGGATGAGGGTAGAAAGATCAAAGCTGTCTGGATAATCACTTCCTACGCCGGTGACGTTTCCAAGAGAAGTGCCTTGAGACATGCCTACACGAACGAAGAATTAAGAAGACTCGGAGTGCGGAGGATATTTCTGCTTGGTACGCTGGATGAGAAAGCTCAGGTGAAGACGGGTGTCACTCAGCCTGCCATTGAGAATGAAGCGCAGAGATTTAAAGATGTTATTCAAGGCAATTTTGTAGAGGCTTACAAAAATTTGACGTACAAGCACTTGATGGGTCTCCAGTGGGCTGTGGACAAGTGCAGCGGCAGTTATTCCTACATCATGAAGATGGACGATGATATTATTGTCAATTTGTACGAGGTACTGTCGCTGATACACAATAGGACTAGTTCGAATACTAAGCCAGATTTTCTGATGGGCTACGTTTTGGATCACATGACACCGATTAGGAACCAAGCCAACAAGTGGTTTGTGACTAAAGAAGAGTTTTCGGAAAATGTCTATCCTTCTTTCCTCTCGGGCTGGTTTTATGTGACCGATATGCTGACAGCGTTAAAGCTGGTTTATCAAAGCAGACAGCATTTCAAGTATTTCTGGATAGATGATTTATTTGTTACCGGTATCCTAAGAGAAGAGGCCAAAATCTATAACATAGAAAACGTCAAAGAATATTTTACTTCAGATTATAGATTTTTGAAATGTTGCCTGGAAGATAAGAAAAATTATTTAAAGTATAAGTGTGACTTTCTCGTTGGTCCGGATGGAGGGGACCCAAATCTATTGTCAATTTTCAAAAAGTATAGCGAAGACTGTTACTATAGTTACAACTGTGTAGACCGACCAAAAGAGCAGCTCCTAAAGGATACTTGCATTTTAGATTATAAAAATTTTGAGCATTCTGAACTTGGTATTGGCAATGCTCAAGTGGAAAATCTACTTTCAAGTGCAATGTCTTAGAAAAATGTTATCAAGTATTACTAGATATAAGAAATGAGATAATATATTTATACAAGTTTTTTGTACTTTTTGTACTTTATTGAAAAAATATGTTATAATAATAAAATTACATGACCGCAAGTATTTTCTGTCATAGCTTAATTTGTATATACAGCAAGGTAAACAAAGAGATAAAATTATATTTTCAAGTTATAATTTATCTCTTTTTCAACAGGAAACTAGCCCCAAGACATAAATGGTCACTTCCCACAACCGAGTTTGGTATTGTAGGAAGAAATACTTTACACTCCTCTGCTGTTGGTAACCTGTACGATTCTAGTGGCTGCATCTTACTGTAGAATATATAATCTACCGTTATCCATCGATTTTGAAATGTAGTCGCTTCACTTTTCCCTTTGCTATCCGTATGACCGTACACGCTCTTGAATTGAAACGGGTGCGTTAATAATCCGGAGGAAAATGTAACGTAATGACCATCTGCTATTTCTACTTTTTGGTACGTTGTTGACTCTGAGTCAACTAAATCTGTAACTTCTGAATCAGATGTCGGACTTTCGTTGTCCTGTAAATTTTCTCCTCTCTCGGTGTTTCTCAACTGAAAGCAGGAAAATTTATTATGATTAGTCTTGGAGTAAAATTTAAATTATTCTAATGTCTGTACCAAAGTTAAGCTATGCTTCTCTAAAGGAATTCTTTGACAAGTATATACTGATTTGCTGAATATCTTACCATAACTTTGCCGCTGCCTTTGCCAGACAATCTTTTTGACAATACATTAAAATGTTGGCACTCATCCGTTACGTATAAATGTGGAGGTATTAAAGAATTCGTCAAGCAACGGTAATCACATCGTTCTAGATTTCTTCCTTTGCCTACAAATTCTATTGAACCGTCAGTAATGAATTTGTACACTCCACTATAGGGCTCAAGATTGAAATCACCAGATAGCACAATAGGAAGGTACCGTGGACCTATACTGTTAAATCAACGTTATTTGACACGGATCTTGAAATATTTTGATAAACATGGTCAAAAGAATACTCACGAGGTATTTTCGACAAAAGACATTCGTTCTATTTCTGCAAACAGTAGCTGCACTTGGCCTAATCTGACGTCGTTGCGTCTTGGGTTAAAAAGTAAATGAGTGGTTGCAATGACGAATTTCGTTTCCGGACTCTCTTTCAAAGAAAATTTGGCAATCAGAGCAACGTTGTCACGGCTGAGTAATTCAACACCTGTCTGGTATAGTTCAAGCTTAGAAAATTCTATTAAATTAAAAATGTCCTCTCTGTACATAAGAAGTAAACCGTCTTTTTTATCGTTAGTGCGTTTTTTATACAAGTAGGTGAACCCATTCTCTTGAAAAGGAAGCAAAAAGTCTCTTAAATGCTCTTCTTGCATTTCCTGAAGACACACTACCTGCAGAAATAATTCGCGATTGAATGAGCGAAAAATTCTTTAATATATATGGCGAGAAATCGCTTACATACATGAGCTTCTGATTCCAGTATTTCTTGTACCAAAAGTGGTTTTCTTTTTTCCCAAGGTAAAGCTTGTCTATTGTGATCTGTGTATAAATATGCATGAGTTTCTAGCAAATCTTGAGCTAGTATATTGAATGAAAGTAGTTTGAAGGTAAATGATTCTTCAGGATTTATAGTTTTATTTTCTGAAACACAAAGTTTTAAAAATCAATAATTGGATGGTGGAAATGTCAAGTCATACGAGCTTTGAATAGATAACACCATAACTCCATAAAAACGAGACATTAAAATTTCATTATAGATGATATTACTATTTATCTATTTTTCCTCTTATGGTCATTAACCCATGCGAGAAAAAATTCCGACAGTGATAGTTTATTTTTAGAGAGTGCATACCTTTTCCAATTTTTTTCCATGTTCTCATTTCTTTGTATTTGCTTCTGTCTATTGAAGATCTTCTCTTTATTGAGTCCACCCCATCAGAGTTGAGATTGATATCTAGGCTGTTTATGTTCTCAGGCATAGTTTCACTGACATGCATCCTCTGTAGAGCACAGCTGATATCCTCTTTATCATTCATTGCTGCAATGTCCGAAGTCTCAGTTGAGAGTTTGCAATCCAACTTATCCATGTAGGATTGTTTTGGACCGCTTTCGAGAGAAGATTTCTGGGAGAGAAATGATGCTTTTGCAAGAGTCTGAAATAAAATGTTGCAATGGTCAGAAAGGCATGTGACTGATATGAGTAAGCACGAAATGAAGAAAACAAAAAGTATGAATTAAAGCAAGAAAAAAAAGATGAAAAAAAAAAAGAAAATGAAAGAAAAAGAGAAAGACCGAGCCTACATTAAGGTGGCGATGTGGCACAATTGCCCGGACAAGGGCCTTTGGACAATAGGCACTTAATGCTAGTGAGGCCGGTGCCAAAAATCTGGTGGTCCGATTCATTTATTCGAATCGGTTCTGGTA
The DNA here is from genome assembly GCA_024372645.1 of Trichomalopsis sarcophagae. NCBI lineage: Eukaryota > Metazoa > Arthropoda > Insecta > Hymenoptera > Pteromalidae > Trichomalopsis > Trichomalopsis sarcophagae. Next base: position 626,280 of record QLSS01000017.1, read on the forward strand.
TACTGTACAAGCAGCAGCAATACTTATTATTTATCAGTGTCCTGAGCTGTCTGTTCGAATCGAAGCTAGATCAGGCGTGTGTCTCTGTTATTCCTCTCTTTCTTTCTGCGCAGACTGAACTGATTGAAGTGCACTCACAGAAAAGTACAAGAGCGAAACGAGCATGAGGGCAGTGGTTTCTGTTTTGACATAATAGCCTCGGCTCCACATTTGAGACTGCTTGTCCAGAGAGAGTTGCTTCGAGACACACTAACGCACACACGGAATCAGCCTAATCAAGGATGAAGCAAATAAGGAACTGATGAAATCCAAATTAGCACATATCGCGCGCAGAGTGTCTGCGCTCTCGATTAGAGAAAAAGAAGGCTAAGTCAGAGGCGGCGGGACCGTCGAGGCAGCTCTCTTTCTCGTCCACTGCAACACGTTACATACACATGAGATATATCAACATGCCTCTATCCATCTCTCTCCTTCTCTCTCACTTTATACTGCAGAGAGTTTAATATATCAGAATAACACGCGCACGAAATGTTCCAAATGTGATAGAAAAGTGTGTATACGAGAGATAAGCCCCCTCCCGCAAGTAGAGAGAAAGAGAGTCAAGATTACTATTACACTTTCGAGGCTTCGATGCGACCGTGTCTGCGTTTAGCTCTTAACTGACTGGCGACACTTCTACTACTAAAATGTGGTCGAAATACGGATATACGCAGAGCTAGCTGCGCGCGTGAGTTGTGTATATATATAACTTACCGATGTTACATATAGGCTCTCTCTCTCTCTCTCTCTACACCGATACTGCGGCTACGGCTGATCTCGCATTACTCGAACTTCGCACTGTACGCTCGGACTTTGTATAGGTGCAACTTCTGCGTATATATACGACATACGTGCTATCGCGCGCACATGCACACGTTTCTCGCGGTCGCGACAGTCGAGAAGCTCCTTTTGTTGTCACTCGTTCCGGGATTCCTACACACCTGTATACCTATATATACGTGATTCTCGGTACGCGCGGACGTGCGTAAGACGAAGTAGTAGACGTTCGTTTTTAACGATAAAAAAGTTTAATACATAGTGTCATCCCGCCGCGCGAGCGGATCGAAAAACGAAAATTTTGGATTTGAATTTTTTCCATTTTCTCGGTCGATAATGCGCTCTTATATATATATAGGTGGATTATCTGATTTTGCTACTTTTGTTGAAGGATGATCGATTTTACGTACGTTTATTAACCGTAATAATTTATCCGGATAAAAATGATCACTTTGTTCGTGCATTCATTGTATGTTAATAAAAAAAATGTCAGACTTTTTGCTGCTAATTAAATTGACAATGAAGTTTATAATGTTATATACAAAGTATTTATTATTATTTGCAGTTATCTTTGCAGTTATACTTTCTGTCTATTAATAGAATATACAAGCTTGAAATGGAAGTTCAATTCTTTTTTTACATTTTTGATATATAAATATTCTCTTTTATTTCTTTGATAAATCGGCGACTAATGCGAGTAAGCTCTCGTCGTCTTTTATCTTTCTTTTATTACCTGTAATAAAAATTTAAGTATGCATTTTCAGAAAATTCCGCTCGGATTTCTATTATAAATATAAAAAATATAATAATTATAAAAATTATAATTGACGTTATACTTTGCTGCATTAAAGTGTGTTATTTTATTAACTATGCTAAAATCGCAATAAATTCGGATCCTATTCTAAATTAATTTTGATCTGATTTAATCGCTGTAAAGAATAATTGCAAATAATTAACATTAATATTTATCCGAGTTTGTAATGAATGGCGGACATATACAACTTTGTTAAAGTGGAAGATATATTATGCTTGAAGGACTAAAATGAAATGATCAATTAGCATGCATGCGTACAATCTTATCTCGTATAGATGGTATATTCATAACAGAGTGGTATATTAACGATGACAGACAGCTTTTCTCGTCATACAGTCTGAAGCCTTAAACATACTGAAACATTGTAGACTCCCGTCTACAGTCGATAACACGTTTTTATACTCTTGAAGACTTTTATTAATACATTTTTTTGTAGGCTTGAAATGGTAATTGATGTAAATGATATATGGATTTATATTTTACTTTAAATAGCAGTAAGCGTTTCGAAATCATTGTTCGTATCGTAAACGTTCTGTAAATTATTATCAGCGATTTTTGAAGCCCTTAAAGACTAAGTACAAAAGTCACAAATTATCATAGAAAATTTTTATTGGATAACACTTAGGTATTGCTCTTTTACTGTACAATTTTTTTTATTAGACTTTATATTCTCAACTTATTTATATTGATGTATAAATACTGTACTGACGGTTTCCACGCCTTACAAGATATATTATTGACGCATTGTACGCATTGAATATAATATTCAGTGTATTACAGCTTTTTTATTCATAAAAATTGTAGTCTATGGTTCGTGGTATATTAAATAGAATTGATAATCGTTTTCAGAAAAGGCACTGTAGAGGTCAGTGATGTGTTTACAAATCTATATACTGTTTGTGCATTAGAATGTTGATTTGAATTATTGAGATATTTATTTAAGACACTGTAAAAATATCTTTATCAAATTGCAGATATTTTCTGTTATCCTTAAAAATAAATAAATACTTTTTTACTTGACTATTTTTCATATACATTACGTAAACATTTTAAAATTTATAAATAGCTATATAATTTTGAATACATACAACAAGTTATCATAATTTTGACATTGATTCAATAAACTAGTAAGAATAACAATAGTTCCAAAGGGGTCAACTTTCCTAAAAGCACATCTTACAAAGATATTAATATTGAGTCTATATTGATCAATAAAAGCTTTTTTTAAGAATCGGAACGAATCCGCGCTTCGAAGTGAGAAATATCACAAAGGTGTGCATATGATTGTAAGTCAAATTCGACACAGTACACACCCAAACTGTATCATTTTAGTTAATGATTAAAATATCACGATTCCTTCTGCAGAACGTTAAATGCTGCACCTAACGCCCAACTCATCTCGTGACCATTAACTTTCTTTCGGAGCTGTAAAAGTAATTTCTTATGTAAAGATTGTAATTCTAAATCAAAAACTTATTTTTTAACTGAGCTACTCACAAAGATTTTAGTATTAGTATCCAAACCAAAACCATCATGGAGCAAGGTGTAAATAAATGACAAATCCAAGCACATGAAAGGTTGATCCGTGTTGGGATATTCACAGGTTTCAAGTGCAGCTTTGTAGAGCGATTCAATCGTAATCACACCTCCTGCAAAGGGATCTATAAGTCCAACCTACATACAGAAAATAGAATAAATGATTAATAACGTTGCAACGAGCGTGCTTTGTTTTGTACTATGATAATAATTAATAGTAACTCACTTCGGTAGCCCTTTCAAAGTAGTACGAGAAAGCATACATTTCATGCTCTTCAAGATTAGGAAGATCATGTGGAATTGCAGCATTCACTACTTTTTTAATAATATCAAGGCAAGTAGAAAATCGAACTATTGGCCTGTCTTCATCAGTACCAGCAAAGTTTTGTGTTTTAATAATTTTATGCGAGCCATTAAGCGGCCCTTTAACTAGATAATTCTTTCCACCATAGTTCCACTCCACACCAGAAATGATAGGATTGATGCATTCTGCACGTAACTCAATCGATCCAGAAGACGATGCAGTCAAGTCCGGCTTTTTGCTGTCATTTTTATAATTGTCAGCATGCATGAGGATTTCTTTTCTGGCTGCCATCAGTCCCATTCCCAGGAAGCTTTGTGTAAATACACTTATATTTCTATCAAAGGCATTGATATTATACAAATTTTTTTCATGGGCAGCTAGCTCTTCTGCCTGTTTCTCCATCATGGTCGGAGTTATGGCATAAGTCACTTGAGTAGAACCCCCACCAAGATCCAATGCAGCAACAGTATTGGTTGCATACTCTGAACTGCTACCCGATTTCGGGAATCGTTCGAGTAGGAAATTGGCAGTAAACCAAGCGAAAATACCTTCGTCAGAACCTTCCATGATGGCGACGGAATCGTCCGAGACTTTGAAACCAGAGTTGTTGAACACTTTCTTGCATTCCTCCAGTATGTCTTGAGCTCTGTGACCAGGCAGAAGTCTCAAGCCAGCAGTGGCTCTCATGCTCAATGGAGTTCGAGACCATTCCGACTGCGGTATTTTGCCTTTGGCTTTCTGCAGTAAAATATCCAATGACTGTTTCACATCCTTTGGATTCTTGGCATAGGAGCTCAGTCCAGGTTTTGTCTCGTAGAAAAGTTCATCGTCTAAAATCAGTTGTCCATTCACAACGGAAACATGGAATGTGAAGGCAATCACTCTGCTTGCAGTTGATCCAGCATCAATAATGACAACATAGAAAGGCTTGTGCAAGTTCAGCGAGATAGCCAAGTTGTCGATGGCCTTGCTTCCAAGTCGAAGAGGTTTAACATCGTTGGCCAAACCGATGTAGATTAAAAATAAAACAGCTAGAACTCCAGCTATCGTCAGATATTTCCTTTTAGACCAGCACTGCCGTCTCAACATTCGTGATGATCTTTCGCCGCTGGTGTCCTTCACATAGGTGTTGGCGTGATCCTTAGCCCCCTGGCCTTTGCTCACCTGTCAAATACAACAATGACAATAATTAGTATAAACTACAAATCGTCCACAAATTATCATTCTAATCTATCGCAATCTTATCATAAGAGCTTTTCAAGACTATAATATCCTAACATAGGAATCGTCCATTGGCGACGAGCTTCAATTCAAATCTCCAAAAGCGCCTTCGACATCAGTCGAGGAAAATCCGCGCGCTCGGCTCTAATAACAACTCGTCAAGTGTATATTTTTTCCGCGTAAAAAAAAAAAAGACCAGGTATGTACGTAATCTGCACTCGCAAAGCCGATGGCAGGTACTATTCCGTACGCGTACCTTCTCCGCAGAAGAGAGAAAACGAAAGGAGTTCACGCGCTCACCGGCTCTGTTTACGAACGGCATAAAGATAAGTGTCTAAAAACAAATACAAAGTATATATGTATACGCTCGTTTTATAAGTATTACTCTCTCCCGCTCACCTGTCTCTGTCTCGCGCCCATGTTCCTATATGTTCTCTCTCTCTCTCTGCCTGCAGCCGCCGAGCGATTATACCGATCGCGGAGAGCAATAGCAGCTGACGACGACGACTAAAACACACTCCGGCGAGAGCAGCTATACTAACTTTTCGATGATAAGCCCGCAATCTCGCGTAAGAGCGTGTTATACACACTTATCGCTCGCGATTCAGCTCTTTTTCTTTCTCTCTCTCTCTTTGCGCGCGTCTTCTTTAGCGGACGCCGAACAAACGCGCGCTCTTTGCCTATACTGATCTAAGGTCACTGGGGGAGGGGAAGAATCGAGCCTATGTTGTGCGCTATACGGAGAAATGACTCGGTGTTTCCGTTAACGGTGAAACAACAACGAGGCTCACTGTGCAGCGGCCACGTGTTCACTGAATTCAGAGAGATTTCCGATGTATGTCTACGATGTACGTCTATGCATAAGGTGTATATATAATATAATGGTTTTCAAGATTACCGCGCAAAAGCACTTGTCACGATGACGAGCGTGCTTGAGAGGATTTTTATTAATTGAACGTTAATTGACAAAACGACTTTGTGCAACTGATTGATGACTTTTTGAGATCCAAGTGTAGGTGAATTTCGAAGATTTTTACATAATTATAATAATTCGCGCAACTTGGTGTAACGTTTTAAAACGATTTTTTAATTAAAACGCTCTTTTCCACCAAAAATAATGCACATTTGCCATTGCATAACAGTCCGAAAATTGCATAACAACTCTCAAACTCCCCTTTGTCATCGCGTGACGCGTTGATTGATAAACAGCCTTGGCATCGAGTGTAAGTAGGCTTTTCAAGGCTCTCCGCGTCTCTCAACTATAACTATATATACATTACTACAATACAATACTCTCAACACACATATACATACTTAATACACGCGCGTTCCGAGTGATTTGCCTCAATGAGTTACTTATTCCGCTTACGTAAGCTCTTTCTTGAGTATTCGGTGCTGCTTATCTCGCGGCTGATGCAGAACATAATCTGCAAATATAATCGACCTGCAGAGGCAGCGACGCGAATTTTTCCTTTTCGGGATGTTTCCCACAATGCAGATAATGCATACGCGCTGATTATGTCAGGTGTGAGATTTCGCGCTCGTTCAGGTGCGATTTTAACAATTACGCACTTGTTAACTAAGTGACGAGTTAACGATGATATAGCAATTATTTTTACGATTGTATTAAGACCGTGGATACGGTTTCTTTATCAGTTTATAATTTTCTTGTTATAATACGCAGGTTAAATGAGTCAACGACGGTTTATTTCATCTAAATGCGATATTTTTTAGACAGTAGGGTTAAATAATAATTGCGGTAAAATGCATAACCTTTGAAAAGTCCAAAGCCGCCGTTCGAAAACTGAAAAAGTTTTGAATTATAGCGAATTCCTTAGTACTTACATCAGCGCAAAGTTCACGCGATTTTTTTATTTTTACGAGAACAAGCTGCAGTTAATCTTATCTGATATCAGTACGATACACTAACGGAACAATAAATCGTACAGCCTTTTAAAATCTAATAATAAAATAAATTAAAAAATTGAAAGTTTAATGCTCCATTAACGCAGCCTTTTTGTTTCAGTTGCAAGCTCGACGCATCAATCCCACACGAACATTCCGCTTCGATGAGACGTATACGTGACGCAATCGTAATTCATCTCTGCTCTCGTCTCAAAGAACAACTAACTGTATAGGTCTCTGTTATCAATTGCGCTAAGATAAAGTATGACACGGTTACGAGTACCATGTGAACACTCGCTGTTCGCTCGGTAACTAATTTTAAAAAATATATTAAGATTTTTGACATTTGATTTGAACGGCTTCCCGGTGAGTTTTCGAATACATCAAAATATTTGCATATTTGTTTAATTTGTGCCATGCTATGTTAATTGTTATTAATAAAGCGCCATAAGCGTGAATTATAAGTAGCAAATGCGTGGATGATTTGCTTTAAAAGTTATTTAGTTTTGATTTTGTACTGATTTTGTATTCGTGAAATATCACAACAATGGTGACTTTTTAAATAACGCATATCACATAACTAGGTATGATACAGTGATAATACTTAGAAAGTTATATAAAAAAAAGTAGGAGGTTATAGCATGTATGATATCTATATTCGTACAGATTACAGTGGAATTAAAAAAGCGTGCGTTGTACAGATTAGTAGCTACTTGTTGAATAAAAAAAAAATATCATTACGAATTAGTATGTTGAAGTACGTGAAGAATTGATATTTTTCGGTGTAAAAAATTTGAAATAAAGTACAAGTCGTTTTTGTTAGATATATTTAACTCTGTATTGATATACGATATTCTATTACATTAAAACAACAAATTACAAAATATATCTTTCTATTACAGATTCCAGAAACCATTTGCTTCAACCTTCAAATCTACCTTGAAAATATGGTCAAGTTCTGTTAGAAGTATTCTTGATATGGACCATTTTTGAATAGGATTTCTATAAATTTGTATATATTACAAAAGACGTACGGTCAATGCATTTAATAATTGACGAAACATAATTTAACAGAACCACACGAATTGTGATCAGAGAAGCTTTGATTTTTACATTATTTAAAGTAGATATTTTCAACAATTATGGCCAATCAAGGGATAATAGCTCCAAAGAAGCGGAGTTGGACAAAAGAAGCTGTTATACAAATTGGATCTGGTGGATCTGCTGGTTTTGTAGAGGTGTGCATAATGCATCCAATGGATTTAGTGAAGACACGTTTGCAACTGCAAGTGAAAACGAAACAATCAGATCCAACGTATTATACAGGTTTGGCTCAATTCTAATTATTTAAAAAGAACAAACAAGATAAAATAGTTTTAGTCTACTTGACTAACATTTTATTAAGTTCTCTATATTAATGTGAAACAAAGACTAAGTCGGAAATTATTTGTTAGGCATTTGGGATTGTTTGAAAAAAATGTATAGGACTGAAGGATTTTTTGCTTACTGGAAAGGCATAGTGCCACCAATTTTAGTAGAAACACCGAAACGTGCAGTGAAGGTGAGTTACTATTGCTCTTATAAATATAAAATATACATACACAAGACAACCTTAATATTTTTTTATGAATTTTAGTTTTTTACATTTGAACAATACAAACAATTTTTCCTATTTGGTGCAAGTGCACCAACACCATTGGTAAGTTCTATTCAAAAGAGATTCACTTGTCGTTTTTATTATTCTCAGAGAAAATTAAGCATAAGATTTGGAAAACGCTGACTTTATGCAACATGCTTCTAGACATTTTCATGCGCTGGATTATGTGCTGGATTTACAGAATCACTTTTAGTGAATCCTTTTGAAGTGGTTAAAGTGAAATTACAATCGAATCGTAAACACATGAAAGAAAGCCCATCAACATTTGCTATTACAAAGGAAATTATTCAAAAGCAAGGGTTAGGCCTCAATGGATTGAATAAAGGCCTCACAGCAACTCTTATGAGGAACGGGATTTTCAATGGCTTTTACTTTGGATTTTATCATTCAGTTAAAACATACATCCCACCGAACAAAGATCCGATAAAAGAATTTTTAACGAAAGTAATTACAATTGATGGACATAGAATAATTAGAATAAAGACTATAAAGTATACTTTATAGAACTTTTTCACATAAAATTTTAATGTTAAAATATAGGTAGGCATAGGATTCTTTTCTGGAAGTGTTGCATCCTGCCTAAACATTCCTTTTGATGTTGCAAAGAGCCGAATTCAAGGTCCAGAAGGTCACAAATACAAGGGAACTTTAAAAACTATAGGAATTGTTTACAAGGCAGAAGGGTAATAATGAAGATAACTTCCAACATGAAACCAAAAAGGCACGAGTAATAATCGTTAATGCATATCGTTTTTTTTTTAAGGTTCAAGGCTTTGTACAAGGGTCTCTTGCCTAAAGTAATTAGGCTAGGTCCAGGAGGTGCTATTATGCTTGTGGTTTATGATTATATGCATGAATATCTTGTGTCAGTATTGGACTAATATTTTTGTATAAAATAAGAAGATTTACATGCAATCTTAATTTTTTATAAAATTTATATAAACTGTTATCTACTTTTTTACCATAGAATTCAATACCATATATATATATATTAAAAATGTATATACTTGTAAAGAAATCAATATACTTACAATCAAAAGAGAATATTCCATTTTTTTATTCACGCCAGCACAGCTGATATATCAATCATCAAGAACAGAATCCAGCCACTTCTCTAAGTCTATAGATTTGACTGGTTTATCGTTAGCACTGCTATTGCTTGTAACAGCAAGTCTTCTCTCTACATGTGAAAAATTGAATGAATTAGAAAATAAATTTGTCAATTTAGTTATAATAGATGGAAAAATGTTTACCATTTTCAAGATTATTCTTTAAAATGATTGGACCAGTATGGACAGGTTCAGTTAGCGACAACAAAAATTCTAGTTCGTCTTCTTCATTATCACTAGTTATCTTAGAATCCTTTTTTGTTTCTTGCAAACTTTTCTTTATGGTTTCACTTTTCAATTTATAGCTTGAGTTATGTTCCTTTTCAATACTATCCGAGGAAGACAATTTGAGCTTAATTTCACTTTCTTTTATACTTTTGTATTGTTTTGTATCAGGTACATTGGAATTGAATTGTACATTCTGGAAAAAGGCAATGATGATGATGAAGCATGATTATACAATCAATATAAGATTTGTGAAATAAGAAAATTGAAAAAACATACATCAAGTTCTCTGTTAAACCAATTCTCATCAGACTTTGTTTCCTTGGTGATCTTCTCCTTGGCATCCGATATTGACACAGAACTTGGTACTGTGGTTAAGGATTCAACATCGCTCGATGAGGATGATGAATCAAAATCTGGAAACCACCCATTTTCAGGTAATCGTTGTTTTAAGACATATTCTTCTTCAGAATCTTCACTCTGATTAGAGCCTTCATCTTTGTTTGGTACTGGCTTTTTCACAGTAGTACTTGCCGAAGCATTTCGTGGTTGGTATTTTCTCTTCCAATACCTGTTTTTATTGAACCTGTTAACAAACGATATGGGAATCAATTAAATAAAGTGAAGAATTTATAGTATACATAAAAATACAGACACTAGGTATTAATATTTGAAGAAGTATTGTACAAATATATTTCTAACCTCCAAGTTAAAACTAATAATATTTTATCTTGAAATACAAACTTTTTTTTAGACTCCATACGTCATTTCGGTTCAGTACTACAGTGAAGATATTTATAGGAATCCTTAGATAATAGATTGTTAACTCAACGAAGTATGTTTTTGTCACTTAATAAACTGTCACATATTGAAAACATACGATATAAAACCACGTATTCTTATAGTTGCAATGAGTATTTTAGTGTTCAAGTATGGCCTCAAACAATGGAATAGCTTGATTAAAAAAATGAAAGTCCAAGCACAAAATAATGATTACAAATTCATGGTTATGATTATGTTTTCAGTGTCACACGAACAACGAAATCCAAGATGGCAGCCAACGTCTCGGGACCGCGCTTGCCTTGCGATCGTCGCTGCTGCTGGCACATGCGGCGCCCTCTTCTACTCCACGGGAATCTTCCAACTTTCAAACTTCAAATTTGATCTGTCAAAGTGTCAATGCAAGTCGGCGCTAAGTGACACCAAACAAAGAGACGAAAAAATTGGACCAATGAATCGAAACAGAATACAAATTTTAAATTCGTTTCTGGAACATAGAATCGAACGCAGCCGTGAATACCACAAGACGGGGATACCCCACTCCACTAGGTTGCATTAGGTTGCAAAGATGGCCGCGCATAGCAATCATATACGCAAAGTCAAGAAGATAACAGTATATATGACTTCGATATTTGAAATTGAAATACAATACCGATTATGCACCAGAACTTATAAATACTGACTATCAAAACGTCATGTTGATTCCAAGTGGAACAGTAGCAGAAGGCAAAATATTTGGCTCGAATTTGAACGAGTCCAAGTGCGTATTTATTCAAAATTTCCCACTTATAAAGTATGCGAGATTAACTCCAAAACGAAAAGATGCTCTGAAAATTTGATTCGTGGCGTGTTCGTAATCAAGAGGGTATAAACTTTCATATAGAACCTTATAATCTATTATATCTCATGACATATCCGTGTATTCTTGTACTTAAAAAGTATTAATTATTTTGCTAGAAGAGAAATATTTGAAGCAAAAAATTATGATCATTAGAAAAACGCCAGATATAATAATCCTCCGATCAGTTCAAAGTTCAAACTAAATACATATAGCTCATTCAGATGATAAGTATCTGCCTTTAGCGTGAATTCTTGTACCTGGCGATCAATCATCAATTATAAATTCCAACTTCCATAAGATCACATGTTAAAACAATATCATTACCAACCTTCCCCTCTCCAGCTGCACCGAGCGAATGGAACCAAGGCGTTACTAGCGTACTGACGCTTTCCATTGACTCGGCTTGCACACAGAGTTACAGCACAACCCACGCTTCAAATCAAGGAGATGCTACCTCTACGACGCTACAGCCAAAATCAGTGCAGATTTTATTTTTTGACTATTCATTAAATATATGCAACTTTGAAGAAGCTACGTAAGTAACTTACAAAATATAATCCTATTAATGTAACGATCCTAATTGTCCGAATTAAAGTCTAGACACTTGAAAAAAGAATATGAAAATACATAGGACAGTGAGGAACAGCAAGAAATAGCTCGCGCTGTGTGTCGATATATGCCTGCGATCAAGTGTACATAACCTAAAAGCTACGCTAAGTTTATAAAAAATAAGCTATATTATAAATAATAACTTTTATATTTTTAACGGTTAACTGTCTCTGTATTTAATTATTGTTAATTGTAGAAATATTTGTTATCGTTGATTCAGATATACAAAATAATTTATTCCGTTGAATAAAGAATGTACTCCGGATCAAATTATCTTCACATTATTAACAACAATTGAATACAAAGATAGTTATATGACACATATAAAAGTTATTATTTGTATATTGCTTATTTTTTTTATAAACTTTCCGAAATTTGTAGGTTATGTACACTTGATCGAGGCATACTTAATGATACACAGCGCGAGCTGTTCTTCGCTGTTCCTCGCTGTTCCTATGCTTTTTTCACTGGCTGCAGTAGTGCTCAATTAGGGTTTTTATTAGAAAATTCCTTTTTTAAGTAGTTATACAGTGTTTATCTAATGTCAAAACCTTACAATTCATAGTATCAAACATTAGGATGGTGATATAAATTATTTAGAGTATAAAATACTCTTAAAACTTGTAAGAGGAAGAAGCACTGAGCACCTATATAGATATACTTATAGCATGGGGTGAAAACTTTGAATAGGAAACAGATATGGTTTTGCTATATACATATAAATACTTATATATATATATATATATATATATATATATATATATATAGTAGAAAATAGCATAAGAATACGTTATGTATCAATTTTTTGCTGATTTAGTACCTCTAGGCCCTAATATGATTAATTGAAAATTCATATGTTTATATAGTAGTTTTTAAAACGGCAGCTCTCCAATATGGCGGCTCAAAGGATAAAGACCTAACCTAACTTACGGGCATTTGAGTGTATAAATTCAGACATCAAGAGTCTATTTTGATTTTGAAACATCATCTCTCATCTCTATTATAATTTCGGAGAAAACAATAAGGTTATTTTATGTATTAAAATTTACATACGTTTATACATCTCTATATATTTTCATCCCTTGGGCCGCCATATTGATCACGCGAGCTCTCAATCGTTTAAACGTATTATTAGCAAACTGAATTTTCAAAACAATATTACTTCACAAATATTGCAGTAAAAATCGTAGCTCTTGTACTTTTGTGTAAGATTTAGTCTTAACTTTATTTTAAAAAAGGTTTTATAAATAATCTATTAAAACATCAATTTCTTGACTTACAGGTACCTCGCTCTCTGAAAATGTATGTATAAATGCTTCTAAGGCATACAAGAACGCGCCTAAGAAATTTCAGAAATATTTTGGCATTTTTCGCATTTTCTGGAATCGTATAACTTCTTTAAACATGCTACAATCAGAGATTCTAAACTTCAACGGTGACGTAGTTCCTGTCAAAACTCTGCTGGAACATGATGACAGCGAGATCAACGCCTGCAACTCAGATGGCAAGACTTCCCTACACACTGCTGTCCAGAATCGAGCTTGCTCCGCCGAACTGATCAAGTTACTTATGGAACACGGAGCTGATATCAAAATCACAACACCAAAAGATGGCAACACTGCCCTTCACTTGCTCGCAATGAGCTGCAAAGTGGGCCACTTAGCAATCGGAGTCACTGAGATCCTACTGGACCATGAGAGCGATGTCAACGCTGTTAATTCAATCAAGGGTGAGACCCCTCTTCACTTAATTGTTCAAAATGAAATATGCAGTACTCCCGAAGTGATGATCAAGTTTCTCCTGGAATTCGGAGCCGATGTTAAGGCTACGACAGAAGACGGTAATACCCCACTTCATTGCACCGCATTAGGTTGCAAGGATGAACGCATAGCAATGAGAGTCATCAAAATGCTACTGGATTACGGTAGCGATATCAACGCGGTTAATTTTAAGGGAGAGACATCCCTTCATTTAATTCTTCGAAACAAAGTACGCTCTCCCGAACTGATCAAGTTACTCCTGGAGCGCGGCGCCGATATTAATGCTAAAACACGAGAAGACGGTAACACCGCGCTACACATGGTCTTATTAGATAACGAATGGGACCTTTTTGTGTATCTCGATATTCTGCTAAAATTTGGTTGTGATGTCAATGTCGTTGATGCTATGGGGAATACCCCCCTTCATTTGAGTGTGAAAGATGAATACAGCATCACGCTATACACACAGCCATCTTCATACAACATCACACTGATCAGACTGATTCTGGCTTACGGAGCCGACGCCAGCATAAAAAACGCGATAGGTGAGACAGCGTTACAAGCTTATTACCGTGTCATGGAAGATCATAAAGTAGAAGTGGACCCTCTGATGCGCATACTACTCGTCCCAGCGAACGAACGGCAGGAACATAAGATTACACAGTTGCACGTAGCCTGCCTATTTCACAGGTTCGAATTGGTTCGAAAGATGCTAAACCTTGGTGCCTACGTCAACGTTACGGATAGTTATGGCAACTCGCCTCTTTATTACGCTATTATAATTACTGGGGACGACGAAAAGTACCGCACTATGAGCCTGATGCTCGATTACGGCGCTGTGATAATCACTGGCTCTACTTGCGCTTCTATGCACAGAGCATTAGAGTTGGATTGTATAAGGGAGCCGAACGATTACGAGGATCCACCGTTTGTGAAATTTGTTCTTCCATACCTAGCCAAAGTTGCGACGCTGAATGAAAAATTAATTAAGGGAGAGATAAGCGGAGTGATTCCAAGAGAACAGCCTAACAATTATGTGCATGTATTCCAAAGTATAGCAAACAATTATGAGGAACAATACAAGGAATTGCGATCCTACTGCTCCCATCAGGTAAGGGCGATGCGCCAGACCAATATAGGCGATACCAAAGTGTCCTTTTTGGATCTCTTGCTCGCCGATGAGAAAATGCTGAAGATTTATGCTAAGAATAAGGAGCTGGTTAGGGTATTTAAAGAAAGAAAGATCCTGTTTCCAACGTACGAGGGGTTGATGGAAGCGAAGATCGGCAGATATCTTGAGCGTCGAAAGCTCGTGGAGAAAGCAGCAGTGGTGTTGAGCGACATTCTGAGATTCGCCGATCCAAGCGACGTGGCTTTCGAGATGACTTTGTCTCATTTGAGTAACCAAGATTTGGTAAATATTATTGACGAGAAGGACGAAGTAGACATATTACAACATTACGAAGTATACGACAAGTCTAAAATAAGGCTATTTTATTGAGCCAGGTTTGATGCTAACGCCGTTTTGAAAAGAAAATTTTATACTAGACAAAATAAGTAAATGAATTATTTTATTCCTTCAATGTAATTTGAGATAACCTCAAATGTTTCTTACAGCATATTTCATTTCGGAACAGTCATGCACAATATTTCGGAACGATCCGTAACTCTTAATTTTCAAGAAAGTGGGCGCCCGAGTTTCGGAACACGCCCATAAAGTCAAATATAGATCGGTCGAGTTTCGGAATACGCTTGTCCTTATACTTCTCCTCCGCACTTCAGTTTAGCCGTGCTCTCTTACTCATTAGGCTTTTTATGGGCCTATGCGACGGTCAACGGCTAAACTGCAGCGTCGACTGTACACGCGCGCTTTCAGTCGAGGGAGGAGAAATTGTTTTGGTTTAAGGTTACTTGCGAACGTTGAGTGTCGAAGTTTCTGGATTCTTTCTTTCTTTCGTCTTGGTTTAATTTAATTTAATGTCTCTGAATAATTATTCAGAAACTTCGTCATTTAACAGTATACGATAATATTTGTATTATATATTTGTTATTAGTTATTTATAATTATTAGAAAGGTAAAAATAAAGTAAAACAATATAAAATTATAAACTGTTGGTAAATTAGATGTCTATGAAAATTTTGGAAACTTTATTGATGCATTCGTTTACAAAATTACAAAATATATTTTGAAATTACATAATGATTATTTTGTTGTTGAATAGAGATAACTGGAGCGATGACAGGTAAATTTGAATATTTGACAATTCGTATTTTATTGATTTTTTGTATGAGAAATGCATGAATATGGTCGTCAAAAATAATTTCTTCAAAAAAAACTTAATTCAAAGAAAATTTCGTTATTTTCACATACTATAATAGATAATATTATTCCGAATTCTTTTTCAATACTTTTTAAACTTGTTACAATAAAATTTCCTACTTCATAAACAATGCCATCGATTTCAACTTTATAATAAAGAATATATTGTTCGGTTTTTAGTTTTTCGTAAAAATAAAAAATCCAAGTCACTTTTGTGAGGCTGTGCAACAGTCGTCTCCCGCTTGTCGTGCGACAGTAGCTCTACTCCGAGGCAACTGTTGTCTTTTTTTGGTGCAGCAGTTGCCCCAAATGAAAGGACGACTCTTCCGATATATGCGTTTGGGAGAGTAGCCGTACTAGCTAGGGCAGCATTTCCCTAAACTTTTCTCAGTGTGTTTGAATGGGATATTTGAGCACAAAAATATGAAAATGTAAATATTATTGTTATAAATTTTATTAACATTATAAGTAGACCAGCTTTAAACAGTTACACCTATTTTTTTTCTTCGTGTAATATGTAATACAATAAATTTAGTTTTTATATAAATATAGCAAAGTAAGACTAGAAAAATAAACATTACATAGGTATGAAGAAAAGTATGCGCTTCATAATACAAAACGTTGTATTTCTCAACTATAAAATTCGTTGATTTACTGCATATTTGATAAAGCACATATTTGAAAATACTTGTATTTTTAGTTTATTATTGTACGTCTTTTGTTATGAAATTGCTTGAAAAATTTTACGTTTACAATGCACTGTATACTTTTTCTAAGTATGTTCCTAAATTCATAAAATTCAAACAAAGTGTTTTTACTTAATTTGCTTATCTATGAATTTTGAAATTGAAGTTCTCATTGTTCAAAATGCATATTTCAATAAATGTAACATGCTTCAAGAATGAATTGATCAAAATAATTAACTTCTGGAAACATACCAAGAATACAAATTAGTTTTATTAGTACTAACACTAATACTTTGTGTAATTTTTTTTCCTTTTTAAAATAACTATTTGTACTTTTTGCGAAAAATAAACAATTATTTACACTAGTATGAGAAAATATTTACAAATTTTATGCAACATTAAGAAACTATATGTATGTATATTATTATTTACTAATAGTGTTTCATTAAAGATTCTTGTAGCTAAAATCATTATTCGCAAATAAATTGTTCAACTGGAAAAAATAATCTCAACTAAATTATTTAACATCATAATAATTAACGGTCTACAAATTAACAATTTTGTAAAAAAACTTAGACATCCAGAAGTTTTTTACACGATTTGTAAACTATATTGGATGTATTCTAAGATTTCACGCTTGCAATTTAATTTCCAATTTTATAATAATAACGCGAGAAAAAATATCACTTTCATACAGAAAACTGATCTGTTTAGAAATTCTACTTTGAATCATTAAAACGTTATGTATAATTTGTTCTAAAATAAAGATACCAATATCACAATTATGTTTTGTTTGAAAGTTTCTAATATAAAGCATTACAAAAATAAGTTGCTCGTATCTTTTTTACTCATAGAATGTATATATAAGTAGAAAAACATATTCATGAGTTAAAAGAGATTAAACGTAAGTAAATTCTAAATAATCAAATTAAATGAATAACATGTATACTGCAACAGTCTTTTGTGTACAACTTATTTTCCTCCAGAGAAAACACTAGATTAATATTCACTTTTTAAATATCCATTGCAATAAATATCGACATGGAACAGTTAGCTCGCCCTCAATCAGCTTGTAGATAACAGGAGAGTTGCCAAAATAATCTTTTTAAAATTTTTGTCTCATTATCGGAACCAATTATTTGGTCTTGATCGATTTATCACATAAATCTATAACATTTTTATGTAAAAAAATAGTGCAGCATACTTCTTTCAATTCTCATAACTTCACTCACTATAATGAGATTTGAGACAGACTCATTTTTTTACAAAACTATTCGGATATAGCAATTTTAAAGCCTTATATCATATTTCAACTGGATTTGAATATTTGCAAAGAAAACTTTACGTTCCTTTAAAAATGAACAAGTATTTCAGTGCAGTTAGTTTGATACTGAAATGTGATGATGAAACATAGATTTTAGGTTCACATAATAAGCGCTAACCTTCTTCGATACCGTATCCATCCACAGAAGCATTATCTTCTTGATCAATATTCACAGCTTCAGTAGCTGTTTCTGGCGGAGGTGGCGGCAGAGGCGGTGGCGGCGGGGGTTGTTCAAAATCTTCATTGCTTGGTAATTCTTTTATTCGTTGAGAGTTTGGAGATTTGATTTCATTTATTTGAGCAGGACATTCAAAATGAACACAATGGAATACCTGTAAGTTATAAAGTATATTAGTAGTTACATAAATTAAAGTGATATTGAAAAACTGATTTCTATAATTTTAAATACAGAGTCATTTCTTTAAAAAATGTATCTTTACCTCGTTAGCAGTATTGTGTATTCCAACTATTTTTATAAATACAGTAGGTCGAGGCGGGCTAAAACGCAGAGTTTGCCATGAACGACAGGCTTCTTTTGTTTTATCAACAACTAGTTCCCAATTTTTTAAGTTATCAGAAACTTGGATATAGTAACCATAAGATCTTTTATCACAATCCCACAATAGAAGTCTGAAAAAAGATTAATTTTTAAATTTCAGATCTTAGATCGGTTGAAGTTGGCCATACAAAAAAATAATTACCTCATGGAATCAATCATATAAGGTTGTCCCAGCTGTATTTGAATACATCCAGAATTAATTTGATGGCATGTGTATCCTCTGTCCCAATCGTAATTTTGCCAATCTCCATTTAATAAAGTATTGCGCGATCTGAAATCGAAATATTATAATTATTTTCATAAAACATTACAGAGAAAAACATTTATTTAATTGATCTTAGAACGACGTCTGAAGTAAGGAAGAGTTTTCAAGTTAGAGTAGTTATTTGACTTTGAAAAGCATGTTTACCTGCTCACACCTTCGGTCACGCAAGCACTACGCTCCATTGTTGCTACATTTTGAGAAGGTACAATTAAACCATTCAATAACTTTTCATTATGATGTGTGTAATAGGCTTCAAAGCTTACAACATGAAATACCTGTTTGAAAAATGATAATTCGTTATATAGAGATCTATTGATCAATTCATTTTCAATTATTAATGCATTTATACTTACTTTATTTACAGTATTATTAGTTCCAACAATACGAATGTATAAGACTACTCGTGGTTCAAAGTACAAATATTGCCAGCTTCTACAGAAGTATTGAGAATGGTCAATAACTCTAACCCAATCTTTTTCATCCATTGATACCTGAGCATGAACATATCGTTAGTAAAATAAAATTACTTTATTTTTTCATATGAAACATGAAAATATTCACTTCAATGTAATATGAGTATGAACGTCCGTCTCGATCCCACAACAACATTTTCATGTGATTTATTATGCATTGAGTACCAAGTTTTACAATTATGCAGCTGTCTGCAGAATCACTTATCGTATGTCTTGTATATCTGAAATTATTTAATCAAACATTTTTTTATCAAAAAATTTAGTAACAGTAGCATTGCCATAAGATTAAAGTAATTTACCCTCGTTCCATATCATAATTTTCAGTATCACCATCCAAAAGATAATTTTTCATTTCTCCTTGCAAAACTTGGGCTTTGTGGCGCATATGAGCAACATTTTCATCTACCAGTAGAAGTCCCCGATGATTTAGATGTAAATTCCTTGTTTGTGTGTTTGCTGCAATAGCATCTAATATAGCTTCTGGAGATACTAAGGAAGTTGGTCTTACTATGTTCAGCAGATCCGAGACTGATATCAAGCTCAGCCTTACTTGTTCTGTAAAATAAATATTGGTAAAATTTATACCTCAAAGCTTTTAATATTTGTGTACAAATAAAATAAAGACAACTTACGTAAGACTATATCAGCGTTGACCCCAGGATTTGCTTTAACCCATGACTCAACCGCTAAGAAAATGTCGATTTCTGATGCATAGAAGGAATCTCTTGCTAGCAGATCATTTAGTGCACCAGAACTCAGTTGGAAGAAGGTTTCGTGTTGAATGATTTCCAGGGCATGTTTGTCCATGAATTCATAACACACCTATGTAAGAAAAATGTCTGGATAAGTATTAATTAAATTTATAATTAGCATATTCCATTATTTATGAAATAATCACCTTCGTCAAGAACTCAAGACGATACAGTCGAGCAGCATCAAATATAATGCAGACATTTTTTATATTAAGAATTTCTTTCAAATAATCAGAGATAGCAGCTTCTAGTTCCACAAAACCATATTGATGAGCTAGTCCTAAAATGTCCAAGATGACCTGTAAAATTCGATACAAGACATTATACATACTGTGCGAGATCAGATTATCAATTCAAAAATAATCATAGTACGAAAATACTTGCCTCTTCTCGTTGGTTTGCCAAAGACATATGACCGGTGTAAATATATTTTAATAATCCTTTAAAAGCTGGCAACGTAGGTTCCTTCAATTCAATTTCGCTCTGAGTGGACTCGCGCAAACCACCAAAAAGCAGTGCACGAAAATATTGACTTCTCGCTGCTAGTATAACTTTGTGACCATTGAATCTCTGCCCACCGACTATTAGAGTTACATCCGAATAATCATCTGACAGATATAATGCTCCAATGTCTTCTGATAAAAAACTTGTGTGTTCAATTTCACCTAAGGATGGATTCAAACGATGATGCGCGCTCATTTTTCGAAACTTTATTTACGAGACCGTAGCCTTTGTCATCAATGTATAAGTACTTTCACCCTGTAAAGACAGATGTAAGTGAGTTAATTATGACTATCGATAGTACTTATTGCAGAGGTTGCAGACTTGTAGATGATCGTTTTAAGAGTAGCAACAAGAAATAAACAATCAGACGCGAATCGTCATTACAATAAAGCATTACATTTACAGCAGCTATTTCAGAGTCGCAGTTATAAACACTGTCTAATATGTAAGCGAACGTCACGTAACCTAACTATCGCACTCTATTTCACGATCATGCTATTCTTGAGCTATACGGCTTACCTGTGTCCTAACGGTGCAGCCTTTCTTTTGCAAAAATAATCCGAGGAATACGTCTGGGCTGTTACTAGCAGCCGAACGACAATACCCTGATGTGAAAAATTCCAAAGCTGTCCCTCATTACCTTCGCAATCGACGAACTCTGTCAGCTGACATGATGTCCTCGCCAAAGACATTCGCGATTCAATAACACCAATTCGCACTTATACTCGTGGCTATTACTTTTTATGGAGCTAATTATATAGGTTGTATATAATTTTGCCTCCTTTTGCACAGCTGACAGAATGCGAATCACGTCGTCGTCGCGGTGGTCCCGCTGCAGCTAGCTATATTCCCCTTCTCTTCCGCAAACTACTTATAGCTATACGCTCGCTATAAAAATACTGGTGTGTATACGTTTTCCACGAACTATCTCCATCCTTTTCGCTTGTATTTGCGCATTGTCAGTGGGGACGGACCTGTTGTAAATATTATTATGCGACGCTGGTGGCGCATAGGCAGCCGCGCGGCCATGAGACATTGCAGGCGTATAGATTGTAAATAGAGGACACTTGTTTTGATTTTGATAATTATCAAAGATTATTATTTTCTTTAGCGCAAATCCAAGTTACAGTGTGTCATTTAGTATGTGATCGCATTTAGGTAGGTTTTACTGATTGTCACAATTACTCGGACTTGAGAGTGTAAGTTTTCTTCAACTTACTGTGATGTAATGTTTCAATAATAAGCAAAAACATTGTAGGTTAGGTAAATATTGTTTAGGAGTTCAAGGGTTGATTCTATATTAGACGAATGATTAATTTAGTTTGATATGGTAAAAATGTTGAGAGATTTTTAACATGTATATACTTTTTATTATAAACATATACAAAAATTTATCTGTAACATAATGTACAGAAACGTAAATACATACAAAAATCAACTTCCATGTCTAAACTGTATAGTCGCATTAGCTTTGAAACAGTTGGTGACATAATAATAGTGTTTCTACTATAGTAGCTGTCACGGTAAAACAACATTTTTTGTTTACACTCCATTACTTTTTATCTCAAACATAAACTTTATCAAAATATTTTAATCTCATTTAGTTAGAAGACTGATTTGATAATATTCATTCAATATAAGCTTAAGAAATGTAAACCTACATTTACTAGTAACCTAATCTTATACTACTTTTTATTCAATATGTCAATTTAGAAAAAATTCTTTGGCCTAAGAATAATTTTATGAATTAGCATGAACCTGTTCATATCACATTCTTTTCAGTTTTAAGTGAGAAACAACTGTTTTGCAGAATTGCTTTTCAAAGCAACATAATAGTAAGAGTTTTTGCTATTAAAAATATAGCTGTCACTTCAGCTTCTTTGCGAGTTTTTCCACATGCTATTTCATGAATGACTGGCTGTGTTTCCAGCGCCATGCTATAAATGGAATTATTACTTTTGGTTTGGAATTCTACTTCTTTCACTTTTACGTTTATAGAACTTAAAGTTGTTTTAAGTAGAATCATAGGATTAGTACTTCTGTCATCCAAAAACAAGCAACTTCTACATGTTTCCATTATACCATGAAGTTTATCTATTACAAATTCACGATCTCTTATTGACATTGACTTCTTTATCAGATTGTGATAGTTACTAATAGCCTCATCAGGATATATAGTTGTACTTTGAACTGTGGTAGTCAATTTTGGATAATTTAACTTAGCTTTTTTCACAGATTCTTCCATCAATTTCTTATTAGTTTCAAAAATTTTCACCTGCTCTAATCCTTCAGTTATAGTCTGAATATAACTCTGTATTTGAGTCTCTGGTACCACAACTTGCAACTTTGTCTCATATTTAGCGACAGTCTCGTACATTCTTTGAGCAGCTAGTGCCTTGGCTTCTTTTTTCGAGCTTCCTTTTGCTTCTACTGATTTTCCTTGGTATTTGCAGACAAAAGTAAATTCTGGATTATGCGGTGGGCCAGATGCACCTGTTAGCTCGTATTCCGGTAGAAATCCATTTATTTGAAGAGCAGCAAATTCCTAAGAAAAATAACGTTTATTCTCGCTATTCATTTCACTACAAATATTAATATAACTGATACCAACCTGTAATTTGCCAACATAGTTGATGCCAGGACTTACTGGTGACTGGCTCGGACTCGATAGCGGCTTTAGAGGGCTACTGTTGCTATTATTATTATTATTATTATTATTATTATTATTACTACTATAACTAGCAATATTAACAATAGAGCTGATACTGCTAGAGCTTTTATTATGAATCTGCGAAGAAAAGGAAGACTGAGGCTGCTGTATGTTCAGCATATTAATCATTTTCATGGCAGCGTTCAATTTTGCCTCTTTCTTACTGGAGCCAACTCCATCCGCACTGCATCCATTGAAGCTAACTCTAATATTGAAAGAGTTGATGTGAGTTCCGGTGGTTTGGGAAATAATTGTGTATTCCGGAGTCACTTTCATTCTCTGCATCGTGTACTCCTGCAGGAAGGATACAGGATTTTTCTCCATCTTTCTAAGATTACACTCCAATTACTATATCCAGAATTTCACTTCGTTCACTGGTACAGTATAGCGTACCGATAACAATTATCTGATGCAACAGCGCTCGAACTTTCCATCTACAACAACTGACTCTCGGCACGACTCCCCGTGGAATGTGTCAACACGACGCGATGAGAGGACACGTCAGCTTTGCCGCAGGTACTAGCAGACGACGCTTTCGGAAAAATCCCTCTTTCAGTGATTCGCACTCACGCTCCTCGGTTCGTCGACTCGACTATGCGGCTCTTTTGAAGTGAGAGTCTTGCAAATGTACCAGTTGGTAAATTCAAATCCCCGGGACTGCGCGTTCGGACAAGTTTGCGCCTGCGCGTTTACCAGCCTGTTTATAACTGTCGCTGCGGTGCGCTATTATTATATCCAATGAATACTCGCACTTTCGTTTGAACAAAGTCGAAGTGCAGGAGCGGGAAATACGAATTACAATACTCATGTATAAATCTCATAATTTCATTTTATTTTTCTCAGCACAATCGAATATACATTTTTCAGCTTTTGGAGTATTATCTATAACAGTGCCTATAAAGTGTTTTTCAATATCCTTATTTATATCGACGTTTATAGTCGATTGCATAATAACTCTCTCCTCTATATTGTTGCTATATTTTCTCTTATGCATATACGCATTAACTCAAATATTCGTTAAACATTTAGTTATTTTTTCTACACAACTTTTATTGGCTGTCGCGTGATATGCGTGTGACATTCTTGGTCGCTTGAGTGCGATCACATATGCGTTTGTTTATAGTTTCTTATATTTATGACTAGATTCGTTTAATGGTGAGCTTCTGTTTTTTTTTTTCAAAAATACTATGCTTCACTTGTTTTTGCATATTTTTTTCGTTATTATCATTAATCGCTTGAGTGCAGCCAGGAGCGTATAATATAATCAAGCGTCGAAAAATATATTCACGCCGAAAAATCGATTTAATTTTTTTTTTTCAAATTTTTTCATAAATACATAGAATAATAAATAAACGAAGATCAACAGTTTTTTATAGAACATATCAATGTCGATTTTCAACAGAAATAAATATTATATTTATGTAACATTTAACAAATGCGGTAAAATTAGTCTATTAATAGCTGTTAACATCGAACATAAAATGCGTACATTAAAAGTTATAATTCATTCCACTACTGCTACATTTTTTCAATCGTTTTTCTTAAGTGTGTATAAGCACGTAGTGCATAATTGTACATCAACAACAACTTGTGCACTTAATGAACACGATTACGGCTCATTAATTACCTGAGCATTATTTAACACTTAAGTGTGATTTACAACATTCAACGAGTTTGTATTTCGTGTATAAATAAAACTAACGAGTATTTCTTTCAGGAAATCGATGAAAAAATGAAACTACGCGTTAATGATAATAAAAAGATATCAGGTACTTGGAAGATTACATTCGTAATATAAATTACATCAAAATATATATATATATATATAGAAGGCCTCGCGCTACGCCTCTTCAAGAAAAGCTGTAACAATTTTCCCGCTATTTAATAATACTTATAAACGTAAAATTTAAAATATTAAACTTCGTCGTATAACAGTGAAATTAGAGCTCCACATATTTACATATAAAAAAATAGACAATTAACGAAAAATAGGTCAACGATGATTTGTCTCTTAAATATAACTACAATACATATACGTAAAGCTTGAGAGGCCGACAAATGAGTTTGAATGTATAACATCGATGTCAATCTAACATTTGGCTACCTTAACAATCAATCAATTTGCGACTAGGATATACACATAGGAAACTCCTGCTAAAGCACCTTCTACTTACATCGATAAAATTGGCCAACATTTTTTTTTTTTTTTTGTGCATATAGAAAATAACGATGTTTTTACTTGCTTCTGTGTTGTAGATCAACTAATGGCTAACGGATTTCTTCGTAAATCTTCTTTTTTCAAGCGCCTCAGAGAGTTAGATACAAACAAGAGCACATCGAGAGAGAAGACTCACGAGCTCGAATTACAGACCTACCTAAGAATTGGACAAGAGTTACTGTGCGGGCGCCAGTCTATGGAAAAGTGTTGCGACTGGCTAACGATGTACCTATTACGTTACGACGAATCCGAATACGCAGCCGTCGGTGTGCTCGACGAGAACATTTTTGTAAAATCGTCGATAATTTATAAGTACTTTCAATCGTTACCCGAAGCTTCTGTTTTCTTCGCAGATGCGGATGTCACTGGAAATACAAACGGTCGAGCACACCGCGACGCGTGTGCTGAGATTCGTCGAAGATATATGAGTATACGATAGTTTAGTTTCTTCCGTATTGCCTACCATACACGCGTATATAGTTAAATCATAATAATGTAGTTATATATATATATACGTTTTCACGAGTGTCTGTCTCATTACGTGCTACTTTTGCTATGTAAACAATATATCATCGTTATTTGTTAATAGTCATATATTAATATTATACTTTGTTTTTCTGTGGCGCTTTGTAATCTTTGCAACGTCTCGAGCGACGACCGATCGATATGCTTATCTGTTCCCGTGTGTGTAAATAAAATCGCGCAGTCGATCAATCCGTCGTCTCGCATATATATATATATATATAGAATAATAATATCGTGTGTGTGTGTGTATAGATATATAGCGACATCTCTCTGCTAAAACTTCTCTTCGTTAAAACATACGATAAATACTTTCATTTACGTGTATCACCTGCGTTTCCTCATATACTTTCAATATATTACTTTCATCTGTTTTGTTCTCATATACTTTCAAATTAAAGCTCTACTTTAATTTTTCCCTCTAAAATAATAATTCCGACGCGTAGACCAGCACGTTTCGAAACCTTTGGTTTTTCTTTCTCTTCATAAATTCGTTATCGTAATTTCGTAGATTCAGATCTCATCACGTATCGTTAGACCATATAATTGAGAAATTAAGCTTGCTTCGTGTCTTTCAGCATCGAAGCCATGTCCTGCAGGCTCCTCTTCAAAGTCTGAGCGAACTTCATGGCACTGGTGTTCTCGTCGCTGTGGAACGCCGAGCAGGAAAATATGAAGCCGTTCTTCCTGACGTTGTAGCCGCAACCGTAGCCGTCCGGTACGACAGGACCGTAACCGCCGATAGTGTCGTTCTTGGTCGTTATCTGTGGATAAGGTATACACTCGCTGTTATCCAATTTTTTCAATCATATGCCAATGTTAGAATAAAAATTTTTTTCCAGATGATACCTGGGACGTCGACAAGGCAAAGTGTTGAGTGATTTTGTAAGCTTCGTCGTTGAAGATCTCCGGAGTAGGTTCGCCGGATTCTTCGGCAGCGTAACGCAAGCCCATCAAGTGGTTATCGATTCCGTGGCCGGTTATGTTGTCCGTCATTTCCTTGGTCTGTCGCTGAACCGCCAAATCGAACAGTTCCTTGATTCTCTGTTTCTGAAAGGAACGAGCGTTTCTGCTCGAATTAAGTCGGCAAGCACTAGGAGATATTATCGTGTAATATGCAAATGGTATAAAAAAAAAAAATGTCAACACTTTACGCGCGTTTCCCGCTAGAATCGGCAAAAAGCTCTACACATCGCGTTCGAAGCTTTGTAAAAATAAGCTGTAATATGGAGAGAGGCAAAGAATATACAGTACGACGAGCTGATGCGCAATAAAAAAAAAAAAAAGCATGTAAAAAAAAATGTCTACTAGACGACAAAATCGAATGTTTGATTCAGTTACACTGTAAATGGTGAACTGAACTCTTTTGATGCCTTCCTCTTGTGCGTTGCCAGACGGTGCGTGAGTCTCGGGGTCGCCCTGGCACATCGCCTTCACCCAACCGAGAGCCTCGGGACTGGCCGCTCTGATCACGTCCACGCGACCCTTGGCGAATCGACGTATGCCGGCGCTCTCGTACGTGGCCACCAGGTGTCCGTGGAGCCTTGAACCAATGATTTCAGTCGGTATTTCATTTTTTTAATTTTAAAAAGAGTTAATTGACTATAATGCAAATCTTTGGTGATTGCATATAAAAAGAGCTTTGATTTAAACTTATATAGGGTCGTCTGCAGATTTATTAGAAAACTATAAACTCACCGAAAGTATGTCAACTGCAGTGCCAACTGGATGTACACATCAGGACTGATGTTGCAGCTCTTGATGAACTCCTTGGAATAATCCTCGAAGCGCAAGATGCACAAGTCCAAGTCTTCCACGAGCCTGAAACCAAACACTTCGTCTCAGCAATCCCAGCGGCGCAGCGCACGATCTCCCTGATCTATCAACGAACGAATAAACGCGTCAACTATACACTTACGCATCAAAAGACGTCATAGCCTCACGTATATCATTGCGGCTCTGCTCCGACAAGGACCACTCGAGCTTTTCCGGAGCCGGCAAATGCGAGGATACGCTGCTCTCGTCCGGCGGCGGCATAGCGTCTACCTTATCCGTCAGCTCTTCGAAGATCCTGAATATCGCCGGTGCCTCTCCAGCCGAGTGCTCGTACGATAGTCCCCACAGACCGTCCTGTATAACGCGTGTAACGTCAGAGTCTATAATGTAGAAAGGCGATCGCCTACCGGCTCTCTCTCTCTCTCTCTCTCGTAACCGCCGAGTTCATTAAGTACCTCATTACGGGCTAACTCGCGGGGGATATTCGCCGGGACGTTTCGTAAATAACGCGCTCGGCTTTGTGTCTAATGTGACCGTGCAGTCCCTGACACCGATAACCGCATCGTCGTGAGTCTGCAGCCACTTGCTTAACTTTACGCGCTACTCGGAGTAATAAAAAAAAAAAAAAAAAAAAAAACGGCGATGTGTACGCCGCGCTCTTTTGCGAAGCTTTGGATCGATGAGAATTTTTCTTTTCTCTTTTTCTGTATGTGCAAATCGAATTGATTTTAATTAAAATTTTTTTCAGACGCCACGACGACTACTTAATACACACCTTCCCGAGGACGAGCTGGACGGTCTTGTCGAACCAGCGATTGGCCCCGACGTGTCTCGAGCCACCGCCGTGTATCATGTGATGGAGCACGTTGGCGTAGTCTCGCTCTCCCAACCAGCGGTCCTCTTTGCGCATAGGGTTGTTGAACGTCGTCGGCAGTACGTCGTCGTCGATGCAGACCAGACACAGGCAGCGCTCGATCAGCTCGACGTTGTGACGGTTGTTCTCGTCTGCGAGTGCGAGGGTATTGACGGTTGTTTTGAATTTTCCATTTTTTTTTTCTTT
Source organism: Trichomalopsis sarcophagae (assembly GCA_024372645.1). Taxonomy (NCBI): domain Eukaryota; kingdom Metazoa; phylum Arthropoda; class Insecta; order Hymenoptera; family Pteromalidae; genus Trichomalopsis; species Trichomalopsis sarcophagae. Next base: position 655,026 of record QLSS01000017.1, read on the forward strand.
TGTAAAATGAAACGTGCTTACTTTTCAGAAGCTCCTCTCTGGCCTTGGCCCAGACGGGTCTCTTCGCGGTTGTCAGTATCCCGACAGGCAGTGTTTTCGCATCGGCCGGCACTTCCATGATCTTCAAAAATTGCTCGACCAGCTCGGATTCGGTTATTCGGCCTCTGTCCGAGGCTCTAACGGGTACGCTGTAAAACTGGGGAGTATACGAATTTTAAATGCATCATTCTGTGTATACTCGCTACTATAATGATGATAGCAATAATGATGAGGTATAGGCATTCGAATCGCAAAAAGCTCTCCCCTGCTTGGTGTCGCGCTCTGCAGGCCGTAGTAGGCACTGCGCGAAAGATCTCGAACAAACGATAATTTTCCGAACGAAAGAGCTCACTTGATTGTGATGAGCGACGATTATGTGATCCCCGGAAGTGGCTCTGTTCAAATGCACGTGCTCGTCCATTGTCTGTCCAGGTCTTCGATAGAGACGGAACATCTGATAGTGTTGTGCCATGCAAAGTGGTTGCATCGTCTTTCCGTCCTTCGACTTAACCCGCTCAACTTCTAGCTCGGACCTGAAATAAACATCAATTGTATTCTATACACATTTCTGTATAATTGTCCTTTGTATACGACTTTAACGGGACGATATAGAAAGCTGATCGATATACACGTATATTCCGTTGTATTCTCGTACACAGATATGTAATCGCTAGCGGGGCTATTAATACGCACTATTAATACACCGAGGCGCTCGCTATAGATGCAGCGGGAATAAATTGCCCGCGTAGCGAAATAAATTCCATATTGATTTTTCTTCCTACTTCCTTCAGTCTATTACTGGATAAAAAGAAACCGCGCAAGTGCTCGATTCAATTCTACGCGTTCCTTAGCCTACCCTGCCTCTGACGGAAATCCGTCTTGCGCCGAGAATCTATAGAAAGCCCCAGCAGCATAAAGCCAGTGCTGCTGCTGCTACTCTCTGCGAAGAGTAGCTCAAAGCATCCGCGATATCCGGCGAGTCTTGTAAAGTAAATTGCTCGAAGGAAATCGTTATTTTACTCGATGTGACGTTTACGCGAGCTACAATGCTACCTCTGTATAGTCCGTTTTTTTTTTTTTTTTAAATAAGCTGAATGAAAATATTTACGTTTTATCAAACTTTAACCGTATAATAATAACGCTTGAATAATGCATTAGCGGCGCAATAACTGCCACGTAAGTTCGTATAGTTAGACGAGAAAAAGAGTCGCCCGAGTACTTAGGGAACATTAATAATGACGCGCATATTACATCGGTACACGCCCCGAACAACGTCGACGGCGTTGAATTAATAAATTTCAGCGGAAATAAGATTAACTTCGACGTCATTAATTAAGCGAAAAAAGCAGCGAACAAGGGCCGCGAGAGCTAATTAAGTTTCATACCTGTCGAGAACCTCCTGGTAATCGAGGAGCTCGGTGAGATAGCGCGCGAGGAAGACGGCAGCGTCTCGCTGGCTGGAAAATTGTTTTGGTTTCGCTGCTAGGCCAGGGTTGCTGTTGATCGGAAGCCCGAGAGGAACCGTCAGATACATGTCTTTCAGCCACCAGTCCGTTGCCTGCGCACATCGTTATCGTTACCATTAACTATATATATATATATATATAAGTATAAATAATATGCGACATGGATGATTCGAAAGTCGTTGCGTCACTTTTTCGGCGGGAAATTTGAATTTCCATCTAAGCAACGCGAGCGCAATTTATGTATACACGAGCGATTTCGGTTTTCAATTACCGGCAAATTGAAAGATCACGAGAGCCGCGCGCGCGCGGCCGTTAATCCGAGTTTAACGAGGCGTCAGTCGAGCGTCGCGCATAAAGCCGCTTCGAAAAACAAAGCGATTTTCGTGATCGTACCATCACGAGGTAAAATTCCTTTATAGAGCGTCGCGTAAAAAAAGCTCGGACAGTACACACTGGCGTATAGCGTGCGTTTAAAAGCGGACTTATCTGGGCCACGAGGGGGTTATATATATATATATATATGTGTGTGTGTGTGTGTGTGTGCTCCGCCGCCTGGCTTAGTTCGTATATGAATCGGGCGCGGAAGTTCTTTTTCCGGCTGCATAAGCGAAGGTGTATAGAAGTCGAGTCGATATTTTACTCTGTCGATGCTATATATTAATTCGCCGTGTCTCGCGCGCGAGTATATAGTGGATAATGCGGTTTGTGCTTGAATCTTTCATGCGCTCAATTATCGTCCCAGAGCGACGACTGTATTATTATTGTCTGCAGGGCGCGATAATCTGCGCGTTTGCGATGTAATTATATTCTATTTTTGTATATATATATACGCAACTCACTCGCGAGTTCGTTAACTTGTACACAAGTTACGCGTTTGCTTCGACTCGAAAAAGCTGTTCCGAATGCAAATTCTTGTATAGCTCGTCGAGTTTGCGAAAAGATAAGCGACGCGTCAGCGTAAAGACGAGACGAGGAAGAAGCTCGAGTATATTTTCAATGATCGTAGCGAGAAGTGGTTACGATAGGCGACTTGAGAAATAATCTCCTTGAAACGAAGCAATTATGATTAGTACACGATTTGCAGCGCTCGGCTCGAGGAGCCTAGAGAGGAGCGTAAAATGCATCGAATAGGCCTATACTACTAGCTGCGCACTACAGAGAGCTAAAAGTTGCAAAATCGCGCGACGAGTCACACCAACTCTATATATATAACGTATACACGTGCAGCCGAGTCTCTTGTGTGTATGGATATAGCTCGCTTCTTCTTTTACTTATTTTCGCGAGCGAGCGTCGGCGAGACTTTTCTCACGTTATATAGATTAAGAACTTTTGAAAGAACACACTGCGTCGTTTCCCCTTTCGCTCTCGGCTTACTTATACTATCTCGCAGCTGCGTTTTTGCCGCGGCTTTGATTTATCTGTCCCGGCGAGTCTTGCAACCAAAATTCCACTTTGTTTGCGCGCTTGTGAAACTTTGCGTGTGTGTAGATAGATAGATAGATTTTTTTATATCGTGCTTTGTTCTATATCCTAGAGAAATACCCATTTTTATGCAAAATGTTTGAGGCAGAACAAGAACACATTTTAACACATTTAAAAAATTTTGACCAAACTCTACCGCAGGCTTTCTTTCGCTTCAAAAGGGCGCATTTCCGTTAGCGTAAGCGTGAGAGCTGGATCGTTGTTTTCAATTTATATCGATCACTCGAAAAGCCGCATGGCTGGACATTGCGCATTTCCGTCACAGATGACATCGCCGCTTCGCAACCCTCTCCGCACACAGTAAAGAAGCTAACGAACGGCATATATACCCCCCGAACACGTAAGCACACACACACACACGGGTAACCGAATCCTTGACAAGTTATTCGATTATCCCAGCCGCGCACCCTCCCTCCTGCACACGCCATCCGCGGCAATTAATTATACTCTCGATACATAGAAGCGCGCGTGTGAGTGTGTACACCGATGATGTATGTACAATTTTTTTTTTTTTTTTAATTTTGTCCGAATCGTGCGTGAGAATATACTGTATTCAAAAAGGAATATATTACGTGTATCGGAATCGCAGAAACTATATTGCGCAAGAGGCTGATGCAGCACGTGTACAGCGTCGTGTAAACAACGTTGTCTCTATATATATATATATATATATACCTGCGGACGATTATCGCAGCGCATTGCGCGATGGGACTCGAATAAGGTTCGCTTTCTTACTCTCTCGACTTTTCCACTTCAGAGCCGTCGCTCTCGTGTATACTCCGTCATCACTTCAGATATATTCCACTCGACAGAGGCTTTTTTTTTTGCATCGCTGCTTATGTATTATTATTGTTATTACGATTTTTCTTCGTAGAGTGTATTGTAATGCGCCTGAATTTTTTTCGCTTTTTTTCTTCTCTCTCTCTCTCTCTCCGCATCGCATTGTATATTGAATTCGAGAGCCGCAATTATACGTTACCCGAGACTTTTCCGCGGGAAAAATTCTTCTTCGAGCGCAATTAAGATAATTAAGGGGAAGTTCATAAATCATTGAAGGCTTTCAATCGATGTAAAACCTACGTATGTATATAGAGATAGATGCTATATACCAAACGCTAACCGTTATTATAAAGTTTTCGCATACATATACGCACACATCGAATGAAAGATAACGTTATTTTCGTCGAATTCACGACGATCCATCAGAATTTCCACATGCTCGACTAATCAGGCAAACACCTATATGTATGTATGTATACGATCGAGAACCGATTTTCCTCGTAAATATCCCTAATGGAGGGATAGAGATCGTGTCGCGCGGCAATAATATATCCATAGCCATCAATTTCATCGATGAAGCCGACACGAGCAGTATATAAGCGTGTATTGCAATTTCCAATGCGCACCGCTCGATTAGTCCGGTCGTATACATCGGAGAAAAAACTTTCCAATAAGAGAACACACGACGCCGCTGCTTATGCCAGACACACACACACACACACGTGTCGAAATCGCTGCGCGAGAAGACATAAGAACGATTATGTTCGATTTTTTGAAAAACGCATATATATGTATATCGAAGGGCATCGGCGTCATCGATCATATTCGTTCTTTTTTTTTTTGTCTGTAAAGCGAAGGATATACGAAGAAGCCCGCGCGCGAAGCGTCAAGCTCTCACGCAAGAAGAGACTTCAATTCCCATCGGCTCTTTTTGCCGCTGCTCCTCTTTGTGTATGTGTGTGTGTGTACTCCCTCCTCCCACTACTAAGCGTCAAGTTACGGAGATTTCAACAGACAGAGCTGAGCGTGTGTGTGTGTGTGTGTGTGTGTGCGAAGCCAAATGCTATCGATTTGGAATTTTTTTAAAAATATTTTGCTTCTTCTCTTGCGATTCATCGAAGTTGCTTTAATTGGGAGCAATTTCAACTTTAGATTCGAGAGTGTAATTGGATATTCGACCGATGCAGGCCGGCTTCATTAAAGCTCACTCCTGTTTCGCGCGGGAAGCTTTTATTTTTCAAACTTACGTATAGTAGCGTATCTTTAACGTTATTATCTTCGCGTAACGCTAAATTAATTCGTAAAAAAAGATTAAAGCCAATATTGTATAAAGTCCACGCATCAGCCGGGCCGTTATACACCTGTGTTCGGAGTAGCGCAAACGCGGCGTTATCGACCTGCCGCCGCACGCGCACACGTCGCTCGCGCATCAGTTCAATTCCGTGTGTGATGCATGTGTATACGTGTCTGATATTTTGTACACTCCGTCGTATTAATCTCTTGTCCCAAAATAACAGCGAGTCTTCTCGCACACTTTGATGGAATGTATGCGAAGTTTCGTATACGCGTGTGTTATATATAAAAACGAGGTAACGTTAAACTCGAGAAATCCGAGCTACGCTATACTTTTACCGTATACTCGAGCTTTTTAATCAACGCGGAACGCCTACTGCACCTGCATCAGCTGTATCATCATGTGGGAGGATTGCGAGAGCTTTTTCCTTGAATAGTTAAGCTCGTTAAGGGGGTTCCAAAGTCAATGAAAAATTCAAATTTCGCGCCACAAAATAGCAGACGAAAAAAATTTTTTTTTTTTAAATTACAAGAAATCAAGAAAGTTTCTATATAATAATAACTTGAAACTTTGAACGATGAACTAACTCTTGATTTTTCGTAATTTTGCTTTATTTAATTGCTGCGAGTAAATTAATTGTTTTTTTCAAAATGGCCTGTAATAATTAAAAGTTTTTTATTGTTTTTCAAACACGCGCGTTTAAGGTATATAAGCGTGTTATCAAGTGTTTTGCATTGTGTACGTCGTGTGTATATTGTCTCATTTCATCGCTTCAATATATGATCCGCGCCGGCTTGTAACCGGAGAAGCACTAAAATGAGGGAACTCGCAGGAGGGTTAAATGTATCCTGCCATATATATATATACACACATATACCGTATACGGATTCTGTTTGTCTATACTTGTCTAACAAAAGCATCGCACACCGTCGGATATTGAATGTCCTGTATATAATGCATTCTCTCACCCTTTATTTGGATTATATTTTATTTATAAAATGTGCGCGTAATGGAATTGTGTCTACGCTTCTGTTTAAGCTGAATTAAGTGAATACATCTATATCTGAAGCTAATTTTTTTTAACGTTGCAAACGTACCCGAAACGAATTAGAACGTCCTTTTTAAAAGCTTTGCTCTAAATCATTGAAAAGAAATTGCAAAATTCCCGCTAAAACATGTCGTATTTTCAATATTTAGTAACGCGTCGCGGTCGAATGCCGACAAATATACCTATATTCTCTACTGCAGTGAGCATAGACTGTGGCGCCCCCGAAATGCTTTTTTTCCCGCGTTAAATCTTATGGAGGCAAAATAGTTCGAGCGGCTGCCATTGACAATAGCGAGAGAGAATCCCATAAGATCACCTGTTAAAAGTGACATCAGCGCCAGTCCTCCCCTCCAACGACGCGCTCGCACATCGAACAACCGGTTTATACCTGAACGTGAGCGGTGAGCATAAATTCGTGCCGATTAAAAGTAGATCATTTGATAATTGAATAATTGATTGAAGGTAGGTGTAGGAAAGTAAAATAAAACCCACGACGGCCGTAAAAATATCTGCACTGTTATTTCACAGATCGCAACTGCAAAATGGTTGATAAAGAGATCGTAAAGAAATTAAACAGGTTAAAAGCCTTCTGCGGCCTGCCTTCGAGCGCTTCCTGGAATAACTACGAATTATTGAAAGTCGCACTTCAGTGCGAACAAAGAGATGTTGCTTTATTCTTGTTAGGTCTAGACTGTACAGTAAACTGTAAATCTGATGTAATTGACAACACACCTTTGCACTATGCGGTGAAGCTTGAGGACACCCAACTTATTCAGACACTCTTATCAAAGGGAGCTTCAATTACTTGCCAGAACCAAAGAGGCGATACACCTCTTCATTTAGCAGCTATGTCAAGAAACACTGCGATCGTCGATCTACTCCTTCAAAGCTTAGAATCAACGCGATACGCCAATCCTGCAAATAAGTTTGGTCTCACGCACATGCACATTGCATGTATGAGGGATAAGCCAGATATTGTCAGCAGGTTTTTGATAAGTGGTGTTAAAAAGGATGTTTCAGTAAACTCGGATTCTCCTTTATGGCCTGGATACACACCGTTGCACTTTGCTGTGGAATTTTGCTGCTTGGATGTTGTGCAATTACTGATGAAACATCGCTTTGATGGCAAATACAAGGATGCTCAAGGAACAAGTCCATATGATCTATCGTACTACAAATATCAGAATGCTTCAATGATTAATTTCTTCATGCATAAACAGTATTCGGACTTGGCCTTTGATGGACCAATTAATTTTCACGTTGCTTGTTTGGAAGGCAATAAAGGTATGTTACATGTTAGTTAATTAAAATTATAAATAAATACTATTCAATTGATTTTTTTATAAATACATATATGATTTATACAGGGATTGTAGAGAAGTATTTAAAGCATGGAGCAATGAGAGATGGTTGTAAAATAAATATTTATAAGAGCTGTATATATGAACTTGATAAACCACTTCACTGTGCTGCAAGGAGTGGATCTGTGGAAACAGTTAAATTATTACTAAAATATAATGCAGACATACGTAGTACTAATACTTGGGATATGACTCCACTGCATGTTGCATTTTATATGGAGTCAATAAGTTATTATCAGGAAAGAGTTTTCAAAGTCCTGTATTCAGCTTATAATTTTAAAGATATGGACAATCTATCTGACAATAATAGATTATCCTTTTTTCATATCATTTGTTCCCAAGGCAACAATGAGTTAATTGAATATCTTTTGAAAAAAGATGTTGACATGGATAGCGCAATTAATTATGTTTCCGATGGTTGGAATCGGACAGAATGTGAAGGTTATACCCCTTTACATTTTGCAATACAGAATCATCATGCTGAAACAGTAAAACTACTCTTACAATATGGTGCAGATATTACAAGAGGTGATGAAACTCCTCTTGAATGCGCAATATCCTTTGAGGATAATGAAATCATAGAAATAATTTTAGAAGGTCTATCAAATCTGAATAGTGTGAAAATATATACCGGAGAAAATCCATTTCATATTATTTTAAAAGATTACGGAGGTCATGACTGTCAACGTTTCATAAATATTTTATATGAAAAAGGATGCAATATTAATAGACAGTCCTATACTGGGGATACACCACTTCATAACGCATATTTTGCTTCTGCTTCAAATATTAAAGCTGTATTAGATATAGGGGCTGACATAAACATTGAAAACATAAAAGGCGAAACGCCGCTTATGGCGATAAACAGAGAAATGTTATCAGAATATTGGCATTTCTTTAATATGTGTTTACCTGACATTTACAAAGTTTTCTTAAGCCATATGAAAAAGTTGAAAACGATTGGATTTTACGTGAGTGAAAAGAATAGATTCATTGAAGAGTTATATGAACAATCAGAAATTGATCAAGGTAAAAATTACCGTGAAGCAGAATATTATTCTGTCTTACAACATCAATATGAAAAAGAGATAGAAAAAATGAAGCAGATCAAACTAACTAACTATTCGTCGCTTTATGACATTTTATTTGCTGATGCTAATCGAATGGCTTTTCATTCTAATAATCAAACATTTTTAGATATAATGAAGTTAAATGATTTCGACAATCAGTTTCCTTCTTATGGGTATTTGCTCAAATTACAATTGAAGAAAGGAAACAAACGAAAGGCTATTTTGGAACCCGCCAAAAAAGCATTGAAATTAATTTTGAGAAGAGAATTGCTGGACTGTTGTGCAGAAGAAATATTAAGTTATCTAAGTGACGATGATTTAAAGTCAGTAATTCGAATCACCAATAAGAGTTGCGATGTCCAACAAATACTCAAGAAATATGATACTGCAGGTATGAAGTGTGAGGTGGACAATGATATAAAATCAACGAGGGACTAAATTAATAAACATGAACGAAACATTTGTCATAGTCATTTATTGTTTTTTAATAATATGTTTCTCACATATTCCAATCATAAGTCCTAACGTAATCCTATATATATATATATATATATCTGTCAAATCCTTCCTTATAATCTAGGTATGTTATACCTGCACCTATACGTAAAAGGAACTTCACGATCGTCACGTTGTCGTTACTGTTTCTGATCACGTGATGTGATTGGTCTTCGTTCGCAATTCGCATATACCTATTGCGACTTATCGAGACCTAAACGCGGAGACTGAAAGGTAAGTATCAAGTTGTGACATATAAGTAAATGCATTCGTCTTTTAATCATGATCTGCTTATAACCGTTTATATCTATACTTCTTAGCGAAAAAAAAACTACTCCCTAAGGTTCATTGAGCAGACCGACAGTACTCGCGGCAGTCTTCTTTGTGCCGTTAGTCGAAAAACACGGAGACTCGACGTTTGCTGCTCGGCTTGGACAACAAAGGTATGCCACCTCTTATAAACAATCAAGTATATTATGCTAAAACAAAAGTTGAATATAAAGCGTAGCGACGAATATAACCTTAAACTAACCAAACTCTACTAATAAAAACCATCATCATAACCTTCTAGAATCTAGATATCCTGATTTTAAAAGATCGTCTATCTACTCAAGCCGAAAGTGCAGCATATAGGATAAACGCAAAGTCGCCTCTCTCTCTCTCTCTACCCTACAGAATCCACGAGGGATTTCGCTACTCGAGAAACCGCGTCCGCGTCGTTTTTCACCGCTGCATCCCAAATCTTTCGCTCGCGCATCCATCTCCAATATCTAAGTACTTATACCTAAGCTTCTCTCGCTGAATTACACCCTCAATTTCCCTGACCCAGTGACGCCTATACATCCCCGAGAGAATCTCGGCTTCATCGGGTGGCGGCGGCTCCCCCCCCCCCCCCCCAATACACCTATCATAAGAAGATGAAGCCGGTGCGGGATCCAGGAGTTCGATATCGCTGCACGTGCTGTATACATATAGCATATAACCGCGGGATTAACTAAGCGTGCGCGTTCAATCTCGCGCGGGCTTCCTTCGCCGGCCGGCGGTGGCTTTGCGAAATCTCGAATTAATTCTCCTCGCCCGACGCCGTGTGTATCTTACGCTGATGCTCGTTTCGCCTCGAGCCATGTATCACCTCCTTGCGTGTATGAGAGAAAAAGAGGCGGCGGCGGCGCTGTGTACTTGCTCCGAACTTGTGATTATTATTTCGACGTCGTGCGCTCCCTTTTCCGAGAGAACAGCGTCTTCTAATCGCGTTTTCGGGGAAGGAGAGAGCTGTTGCGAGTTTGCTGCACAGACGTGCGGGGGGAGAGTCAGAAATTCGATCGTTTCGGAAGAAACGAGCAAAAGGCGAGAAGAGGTTCGAGTTTCTCGCTCTCTACTGGTGATGTGTATCGAGTTTCTCTTATAGCGAGATATTTCTTTTTTTTTTACAGAAAATATTTCCTCGAAGCCGGCCGGCGGCGACGTTCAAGCGGCAGTGGCTTAAAATACTCAAGGCTCGATAGGTCGCACGGTGCGGTCCTCGTCCGGAAGATTTTCGCCCCCTTTGAGGTCGACCTGACCCAGATCCATCGCAGTTGGTTCTCTCACCTCGCCTCACCTGTGCAGCAGCGCGCCGACAGCAATCGTTAACCAGGATTCTGCGCACCAGACCACTCTCCCTGTGTGTATGTGTGTGTCTGCAGGCACACGGCCGAATCAGACTCTTGTTCTACTCTACCTGTGCCGTCTCTGCTGTGTAACTTTATTTTAGAAACTCTCGTCGTTTTGTTTCTCGTCGCTCTTGGACTTCGATTGAGTTATTGTACTTTTTTCACGCTTTTTCAACATCACCGAGGCTGTCACGACACTGAATCGTACAATTTTTTTATTTTAGGATTCACTCACGGATATGAAAGAAACTCGCAGTGCATTTTTCACCCGACGAATTCGGCTATTCCCAGCCCGCAAAAACGTCGCTCCGAATTAGCCGTCCAACTTTTATTCCTCTGCATCGGAGAGCAGCTCTTGTCATATTCGGAGGGAGAAAATATTCAACATTCATCCGTTCGGAGAATTGCTACTGCTGCAATATTCCAGAAACGCCCAGGGCAGATCGTCTGATCTATATCTTTGGCGGAGAAGAAGCATCGCAAAAAAAGCTTTCTACCCTGCCATGCGGCTGTTCTTTTTTTCGCGCTCGCACCTTCTTCATCGAGGCGCGCGTACCTAGAGCGTCTGAAGGAAGTAAAGGGAAAGTTGATAAGAGCACGGGGTGTATCCCCGGCGTTCGCACGAGGATAGAATTAAAGGTTAATCCCGCGGGGTTTGCACAGCCTCTCTCTTCTTCTTTCCACTCGAGAGCGAAGCTTCGCCTTTGGAGTAGTGAGAGTAGGTATAAGAAAAGCGAGAGATCCGTGGGATGAGGCTCTTTGTTTTTAGGCGAGGCGTATACACGACACCATAAATATTTGTCCTCTTAAGTGCGCGAGCGCGCGCGGAGAGCTGGAATAAGGAGAGCTCGGTTTCAAGTTCTGCGCGCCGAGGAAAATTGCGCTTTTCTTTTAATCGTCTCGTTTTAGAGGATTGATTTCGCTCTGTCTCTCTACTTCGTGGTATTATACAACCGTGTAAGCGTCAATCAGATTTGAATGCGAGAGCGAAGGTTATAATTAACGGAGACGAGTGTACACGTCGTATTAGACAATATCGCAATAGTGATCCATCACCTCGAGGCTTCGCAGCTGCAGCGTCGCGCTTCGACTTAATTAATTAATTCTTGAGTGAAATAATCTCTCAAGACATCCCGGGTAATAGGAGTAATTTAATTTCGCTTGTTAATGCTTCTAACAGCCAGAATCTATCATCTCTCGTCAGAACTATTAGCAATCGAGTTACAAAATTATCTACAGAAAGCCATTTCCGAGTCGAAGACGCCGTTGTTTTTCGACAAAACACCAGAACGCTCTCGAGGTCTCTCACCTTTATCGAGCCCCTCTCTCTTCTTTCGTTCATCCCATGTGTGCGTGTGTGTCTCCGGGGGAAAATTGGCCAGGCTCGTTTTTTCCCTATCCCCCGGAGGATTCTCTCCCCCCGCAGCTCGGCACACCCTCCGCATTCGCTCGCATCCCCTTCCTGTATGTATAGACGCGCCTTTTTCCACCTACGCACCTTTCATAGCAAGTATATATATATATATATATATATATATATATATATATATATGGGTATACGTCCGCGATTTATACGTTACACGGGCCCGCGATTATTCCGCTCGCTTTGCCGAATTTGTTTAGCTCGTTTAGAGAGTGATTTTCTCTTCCCACGTGTAATGGCTTATGTATAACGTGTTTCGCTATCAGTTCACATTTAAAGTATACAGAGAGGAAGTGTCGGCGAAACTTTCCGCATTAAAAAGAAAAACTCATCGAGAGCTTTTCAAGATGAACGGGGGAGCCTGCGAAGAAACGAAAATCGTTACTCGACAATCATAAAGTAATTTAAAGTCCCTAATTGCCTCGGCCCTGTCTGAGAATCCGTAAGCAGAGGCCGATGCGACGTGTACTTACGTCTCAACGTAGACTCGTGCCAGTCGTTCGTGTCACCCGCACACCGCTTCTCTCCCTCTTCGACCCCTTCTACACTTGGAAGAAAAGACGAGGGTGGTGCAAGAATAGCCAGAACGAAAAAGGCCGAGGCTTGTTTTCCGTATCGCGCCGCAATCCCGCGGAAAATCCCGAGGCTTAGTACTGTTTCAACAAGGGATTACACGCACCCGTGTGTCGTTATATCTATACACGTATACACACACACACACACACAAGCGGTCGTCAGACAATTCTCCCTCTGTGTGCTGGGCTTTTCGTCTTTTTATACGCGTTGCTGTTTTATTGCGCGCCTTTGTCGCGGAGAAGGTCGACGGGATGGGATTAGAGAGATTCGAGATTTCGAGAAATGTGTGTGCGGATTGACGAGATATGTTTGCGGATATGATTGTTGAGGAGAGAGAAGTCGAGATATTTGCTTGTCGGCTTTTCTTATATTCGACTTATGTCGCTAGCGTGTAAAAGTGAGCTTTGTATGATTGGCGCTTTTAAATTTGTATTGTAATAGAGTACACAGTTATGTATAAACGCGATTTGCGCGCAATTGCTAAATCCAAAGAGACGAGTTGCCGCATAGACTCAAGTATCGCGTTACCGGCTCTATATCATCGCAACGCGAAACCCGACACCTACACACACACACACACCCTCTCGAACAATAACCCAGCGCAAAGTAAGCCTCGAGTCTCCCCCGACGTCATGCAAAATAAAAGCTTATACGATACATCGTTCGATATCGAAAAATCAGAGCGAAGTCGCGCATGAATTATGCATACTATCATTATCGCGACTGTCGATTTTCAAGTCCAAAAAGTACGGAATATAATATATATCAGGCGTCAGGGCAAATACGATTCTGCGACACCGAACATCAAAGGCTCGGCGCGTTGTGTCTTAGGAGACGTCGTTTGATGCCGACCGGTTGGCTGGTTATATGCGCCGGGGAATCCCCGGGGAGTCGTAGATTGATGAAAGTCGAAACTCCGAGCGCGATGCTAATCGCTCGCGAACGACGACTCTGTGCACATCGAGAGGCTTGTGCTCTCTCTCTCTCTCTCTCTCTCTCTCTCTCTCTCTCTCTCTCCGTCGCGGCTTTTGTAATTACATTAGCGAGGGATTGCTCGAATTAAGTTGTAATTGTAGCTTGCGTTGTGTACTAGGGAAATGCCTCCGAGGAGCATCGATGGAGCCTCATTATAGTTGCTATGGGGATAGCTTCTCGTTGTATAAAAATTATAATAACGTTTCGGTACAGTAACAAACTCGAAAAGGAGATCCGCACGAGCGTTATCTCGAAAAAGTTTATTCCGCGTAAAGTTTTCCGTGACGGGAGATGTTGCGCGCTCTGGTTTACTCGGAATAATTTGCCACTAAATTAAATGTCAGAGAAGAGAGGAAGAGCAACCGTTAATCTTTTTTTTTCAGTTTTTCCTTCTTCATAGAAAATCAGGGAAAAGTTAGTAAGCCAGGCCAGGCTTCCTTTCCGCCCTTTTCCTGCCGCCGTCTCAGCGTCTCTCTCTCTCTCTCTCTCTCTCTCTAGCTCCGTTATGGGATTAGCTACTTTTACTTTCTTCTTTTTCCCCCATGAGAGTATATACAGCTACTGCCGAGGGAAACGAGAAGTTGCCGCGTGTGTTACGTGCATTTCTCGATCTATCCTTGACGGCTTTACTGCGTCCGTCAGCTTCTCCGAGAGGGAGAAGCCGTCGGTGTACGGCAGTAAGTTTACACTACTTTTACAAGTAACGCATTATGAAGTTTCTTCGGGCGGGTAGAAGGTGAAGTTGAGCTTGCGCGAACCGGTAGTTTACTGAGAGATTAGATGCTGTGTGTAGGTAAATTCGAATAAGTTGTGGGGAAGAGACTTTAGATTATGTGTCGTAGGGCGGTAAGTGTGTAGGATAGGAAAGATTTGTTTGGTAAAAGTTTGATGGAGTAGAATTTTTTAAACAATACGGTTGGGAGTTTGATCGATGGATTATGCAAAAGACGAAAGAAAATATTGTAGAAAGCTTTAAACTTGTACTGAGTTTTGTAAAGAGATGTAGAAATGGTTGATTCAATTTTTAAGGTGTAGCTTAAATTTTCTGCTCTTGTTTTCCTTTCAATCTATGTGTCAATTTAATTCGCCTGCTGAATCGTTATTTATTTGTTTTACAGTTATCATGGCTGAAGCTAATAATGGATTCTTAAAGGTGAAAAAACTATCTACTTTTAAAGAACCCTACTCTTCATTCAATTACTCGGTAATATTTAGTTAATAGTCAAAAATATATTATACTTTGGTAAGGTGGAGATAAAGAAGGAAAACCAAAATGCCAATCAGCAAATTGAGGCGGAAATTAATGAAGAGGACCACGATTTCAAAGAACTAATGAAAGATCTGCAGACCCAAATAATAAAAAATCAGTCAGGAGTATATTCTTCAAAATTTTGGTAAATAGATAACTGAAAACGATGCGTTGTTCTTAGATCTCGAAATCAATGTACATACATACATTATACTTTTTGTAGGTGAAAACTACTCAACGCTATTAACTGAAGAATATGGCAAAGGTAATACATTTTTTAAATCTCATACATAGAATCTGAAAATAAACACAAGTTAAAATAGAGATGAATTCGAAAATACGAAAAAACAAAACTCAGAGATTTTGCTCTATCGAGTAAGCATCATTTATATCTATGGTATATAGAAGGAATTCGTGATCCCAAACATGCACTTGATGCTTAACATTTTTATGCAGATAATGTACCATACTCTCAACTCAGTGAGAAGACTAAGAAAACAAGGAAAAAACGTCAAATCAAGTTATTCGCAAGGGAAGTATTGCTTCGGCAGCACCCAGATGCTCAGTGAAGAAGGCAAGTGCAATATTTTTGAAAGCAAGTTTGATAATATCCATCGAGGGGCAGATCCCATGAAAAAGATTCGAAAATCGTGCTATAGATGCACGAAGGGTGTTTCTACAGTTATTAAAAGCCATGAAGCTCGACGACGGGTGGTATATACACGCAGTAAAGCGAGTTTATACGTTTATCGACACGAGACGCGAACGGCGTGGGCAGAGGGACTGCGCGAAATTGAAATTTCTTTCTGCGATTCAAAAGGACCAAGGGCTGTCCCGCGGAGGCCAGAGCACAGAGAGCGTAAGCTAATATTGCGATGCCCCGCGGCGAACTGGAAAATTTCATTCAAACTTTCATTATTCATCCGGTTGGCCGCTCGCTGCCGCGGCTTTCGAGTTAATTCGTGCGACAAGCGGCCGAATTAACACACCCGTCGAATATTCGCCTCGACGAAGTGACTGCAGCAGTGCAGTGCGCGAAGCTTTCAGCTAAATTAAGAGCGATTGTCGAGAGAGCTTCTTCCTGCTCGGTTATTTTGGGACGAAATCATACCCTTTTTTCCCAGGTCGTTCTGGAGTATAACGAAATTTACGTTATCGAGTTATCTCGTCTCGTTGCTGTTTTTTCCTCCAAGCAAAACAATGAATCTCCCTTCGCGAAATTCCGAATTTGCATCGTTTAAGGCCTGCGAATTCGGCATACGCGTCACGATCTCGTGTGTACACAGCCGCTATATATATACGTATACATCTCCATAGGTTAACGAGTCGAGTCTCCCTTTCCTCTCTCTCTCTCTCGTGCTTTTAAGAGCAATTCCCCAAGGACGTCTCCGCGAAACGCACAATCGTCGCGGCTGCGGCGTTCGATTTGCCGGTACACATTCGGAAGTACATTTTCGCGACTCTTCTCGTTCTTTTTCCCTCTCTTACTCGGCGGGCGCGTGAAAGGCGAAAAGCAATCTCGCGATAGACTGCGCCTTTCATCTTTCGCGAGTTTCTTTTGCTATTTTCCTTCTTTTTTTTCGTCGCGCCCAGGGCTTTTCTTGAATTATTAGGCTTTTCGCGCGACGCCTTTGACGCCGCGAGAGTGCGAGCTTAATCGAATTGGAAAATAAACTTCCTTATATACCTATAAGCGTGTACACTCGAGTCGGATGTAATCTTCGAGCCGAAAGCTTACTATAATACACTCAAAAACCTACTCTCGCACCTGCTAAAAGTTTAAAAGCCGCGCGTGGCTATAACATTCATAGCGCGCCATAAGCAATAAAAAATTGACGATCGGAAAACACACACACACACAGAGATGACGGTAGGAATCAGCCGGTGCTCCTGAAAATCCATTTATTTATTTATTTATGAGCGCAGCGAGGGGTGCGTTCCGCCTGACCCTATCCCATGGGAATCGCGTGAATCCGGGGGATACGACTCTCTCTCTCTCTCTCTCTCTCGTCTCTACGTGCGCATTCGCTCTCTTCGTTTTTTTTTCTTCGAAATATATGCTCCTTTTTTGTGCCGTATTCCTTCGCCTATGCTTACTTCTGGGTTGTATATGTATCGAAGTAGACGGTAAATGAGGGAGAGCCCGAGGCTCGCGAGCGATAAGGACGTGGTTTTACAAGGGCAGCGCACGTGAAAGCCTTTAAACGTCGGGAGTGCGCAGGCTTCCGGGGATTTTATGGGTTTTCGCGGAGGACTATGCGTACGCACACTTGCTCGGGCCTTCGAGGTTTAATCTAAAATCAGATTAGCTTTGGGATATATATAGCTGTATATTTTTTAAAAGAAACTCTAATCCCCGATTTTTTTTTTTAGATTAATCTATGCATAAGTGAATCCAAAGCGTAGCGAAAGTCTCGTGAACGATGCAGCGTATCGAGCGACTACACACACGCACGCGTGCTCACGGAGAAGAGGTGGACGGCTCTCTGGAGGGCGCGCAGACATCACAGCCTGCAGCTTGAAACCGAAATGCTGTTGGGCCACTTAGCCGGGGAATCCCCTGCGGCGCTGTCTCTTTATTTCGAGAGAGAGAGAGAGAGAGAGAGAGAGAGAGAGAGAGAGAGAGAGAG
>QLSS01000017.1:672575-713064 GCA_024372645.1 Trichomalopsis sarcophagae
GAGAGAGAGAGAGAGAGAGAGAGAGAGAGAGAGAGAGAGAGAGAGAGCAGAGGCATATTCCCCCGGCGAATTTTTAATAAGTACACACGCACAGCAGGCAAAACTTTCGCTCTTCCTTTAGACGCTCCCTTTGCCGCTTCTTCGGAGCGTTATTTATCTTTTTACGACTGCGCGGTATACGCGCCACGCGCCGTAATTCAAAAGTCAAGCATCCAGTCGAACCATATGTCAGTATCTATATATGTATATTGTTCTCTTCGACTTACCCAGTTGTCGACGTTCTGCCTTCGTTCCAGGAGACGCTGCTGCAGTTTCGGCCCTGGCCCAGCGAGGAAAGCTCTGACTAAGCTGCGAGTTCTGTCCAGGTGGTTCGGGGCCACTGCCTCAACCTGGGCCAGGTACTTCTGCATCGTGCATTCCAGGCTCGGTACTGGTAGACTCGGTAGAGGCTCGTCTCTCTGCAATGACGATATAGTTTATATGAAATGAGGCTATAGCTCGGCTGAAAAGTTTTGTTTGCGACTGAATCGCGTGCTGTCTGATGAATATTCTAGTACAAGCGTAGCGACAGCAATCGTTTAATCAAAATTTAATCGCACGTTTATGCGGAATCCTCGTGTTTCAGTGTATACTTTGTGCAGAGGAGAGAGAGAGAGAGAGAAACAGTCTGGCTTTAAAAATTCATCCTTTGAAGATAACGCGCCGCATCGATTTTCAACGAGGGACAGACTTTTAATCAAATCACGGATGCAAAGTCCGACAGCCAGAAAATAATCGAGTCATATAATAAGCAGTCGTTGCCGAGAGAGTGAGATAATGGTGTGACCAGCGAAATAGAAAATACAGGGGTGTGCACGTATCCATCATCACGATCTACCGGTCATTTCAATGGACTGTCTTTGACACTGCTAAATACAGAGAGGGTCTTCTCGCACTGGCATCAATTTGGAAATGAGCTGAAAAATTCTCCACTACTGCGGTAGTCCATTAGCAGCTCGCCGGAAACACATCGTCTTTTCTCTCTCCCTTGTTAGCCGCCGCATCGGAACTCGCAAAAAGGGGGATGAAGATCAGTCGAGCGTGGATATATAGAGCTCTCTCTGCCATACCCCCTTGCTCGCTCGGACGAGAGGCGGCCATACGCTTCGTTACGCGATTGATTCTTTATTTTACAGTTGACGGCAGCTACTGGGGGGCGAGGACACGGCGAGCGAGTTATAGAAAAAGAAAACACATGCCACCGCTTGTATAAGTGCGTCGAAGTTAAGGGGGAGGAATAGTCGGCGATGTCTATGTATACGCGTGCGTGTAGCCTTTTTATGCTCTTTTTTCGTATCGAGAGACGCTCGTTATCGTGCTTCGCTGAGTTCTATAAAGTATTCCGCTCAAGTAGGTAACGCCAGTGTATATACGCGACTAGACGCCTGAATTATTAACGAGGCGGCTAGCTTATACTTGCGTAAAATAAAGAATTGTAAAACCGTCCATAAATCGCGTAAGCGAATCGCCCTCCAATTAGGAGGCTCCCCTGCAAGCTCTTTTCTTCTCGTGCCTCTACATATATATAACATCCACGCGAGCAGGAGACACGTGGGTCACTCTCTCTCTCTCTCTCTCTCTCGAGTAAGTCAGCCAGAGCGTCTTTGTCGAGGCTGCAAAGACACTCGAGCGTCTACGAGCGCACGTGTGCGAGTGCGCTCACGCAAAATCCGTAATTGCTTCGCCCGACTAGACACGCGCCCTTCCGCTTCCCTGTGTTGTTTGCCAATTTGCCTGGGTTTGCACCGCGTGTTTGTCGATGACGCTCGTGTGCGATAAAGGGGAGAGCTCGAGCTTTTTTTTGCGCTTCGTGCTATAATCCACGATGAATACGCTTTAATCACTGCACGTATGTATCGATGTTCGCGTAACCCGTTATTTTTATCAGTCGCGTTTCGAATGAAGAATTCACGTCGAGTCTCCGCGAGAGAGAGAGAGAGAGAGAGAGAGAGAGAGAGAGAGAGAGAGTAGGCTTGAGAAAGAGAAGAAGCGACAGGTCGTAAAAACGACTCGCGACGGAGTTTTAAAGCGCAATGAAGATCCGCAAACAGACAGGTAGATAGACAAAGCTCTTTAGAGTCGGAGAAAAAGGAGGAGAAAGAGAGACATTTGGGGTGTAGAGAATGGAAATATGTACATAGATTGACAGGGAAATAAAGGGAAGAGAGAGAGAGAGATCGAGGTGAGATTACAGAGGGCGTCTCTCTTGCTCTAAGCCTAGGGCCAGCGGCAAAGTCGTTAGCGCGCCGTCGCAGCGGTGCATAACAATGAGCTGCAATGCTCCTGGGAGTCAAGATATAACCGTGGACTGGTAGTAGTAGCTTCGCTCACGAGCACACACATGTGCGTCCGGAAAATCGACGAGTATCTGTCGCAGTGTTCATGCAGTGTAGAGAACCGACTGACTCATGACGCCCCTGTACGATAATGGAACTCGTTACGACTCCTTCCCCAGATTCGCTTCGTGATGTGAATTCCTTGCTTCGACGATTGGATTTCGGATTCTTTTTTCCTCTCTCTCTCTCTCTCTCTCTCTCTCTCTCTCTCTCTCTCTCTTCAACGAGGGTTAGACGACAGAAGGTGCGGTGTATATACTTTCTCCGCGTATAGACCTTGGGACTTTCTCGGACTCGAGCGCCACGATTTTGCAATCTTTCGAAATTCCCGCGTGTGATCCGAATTCCGCAGGTTTGAATAAATAAAGCCAGTGGCGCGTCTTTATACAGTCGAGTGCGACGCAGAGCGTAATGATTTTCGCGTAAAAATCCACGCTATGTTATTGTTGTACGCCGCACGCTGACATTCCGAGCACTATCGATTGGCTGACGTCAAGCGCCGCGTACTCGTTGAATAATTAACGGCTCAGTCACGAAGATCGATATGCGATTGAAATTATTTGGAGTGAGGGACTATTCTTCGCTGCTCGACATCGATTTCCTCGGGGAGAATAGCAGCGATATTGTGAAAAAAGAAAAAAAAATTATATACACCGTTTGCCAGTGCTATGAATTCTTCATGGGCGTCTATAGAACCGCAGCGGACGTGATTTAGTATACTGTAATCGAGAAATTAATTCTCCCACTCGTACATATAATATCCGGTCATTAGTGTATACGGACAGAGAAGCCTCGAGGAGGAGGAGAAAAAAAAAACGACAGAGGCGACGCTACAATTTTCCCCTGTATATTCGAGTGCTGGCTCGTGTTCACGCGTACACGCGTCGATAAGCAGGCTGAAGCACCCTCGTTTGACGGTTCGCGATAATAATCAATCGGACGCGCGCCAACTCGGACTTACTGAATTCGAAACGATGCTGCCGCAACTATACGAACAATGCGCTTTTTTGTCACCGTCATACCGGTAGCGCGTGCCTAATCGGCCGATTTATCTGTACACGTGTTTGTTTTGCGTTATTCCGATGGGCTCGACTTGTGGCACTCGAGTTTCTTTTTCTGGTTAAGCGTGCACTCGTGTCGCGCAGGTGTGAACGCGGTCTTTCGAAATGTGCGATTATAGATGCAAATTCCGCAACATACTTTTTAATCTGCGAACTTCGCGACTATTTTTATTCCGAAACTATAAATGTATAATACAAACTCGTCGGGCGCGCGCGTGGCCGGTTTAATTAGCAGCCGGAGTTATTTTTTAGGTCGTTATACAGCGACCTACTTCTTAAGGCCTGGTCAATATTCGGTGTACGTTTCTTCTCTCCCGCATCGATTTTCCCAACGAGCGACGAACTCGAAGCGCAGGCTTGTATACGTTTTTATAAACCTCGTCTCTGTAATGGCGGATTAATTAAAAACTAAAAAGTGTCGTCACGCGGTAGAGCGTCTTATGCAAAAAGCCGCACGAGAAAACAATGAAAGAGAGAACGTTGCGGAACCCGAGATCCTTGAGAGAATCCAGCGATAATCGTAAAGTCGAGCGATCGCAGCCGAAGATTGTATATACGCGCGTGCGTTTTCCCTTTTCTTTCTCCTCTCTCGCTCGCTCTCATCAATGCAAAACAGCGCGTAGGGTCGTAGCAATTAAGAGATAACAAGGTTTTGCCCCCCCCCCCACTCGGCGCCCCTCCAATTAGTAACACCCCGGCCTATCTTTGTAGTAGTGCTAGTCCGCCCCGAGGCCTGTACTGTCACTGCCAGAATGTTTCCTGCTGGGCAAATATAGACTCGCAAGCGGGGGCTGCGTCGCTTTTCTGCGTTTACCTTCGGCTGTACTACGCGGTTTATGTTCCTGCGGCTGCTAGCTGCTGCGTGTTTTTTTTTCGATCCGAGAGAGCCTAGCCTGCGGCGATGCTGTGTACTGGCTTTTCTTTGTTCTTGGGGGTTATTTCGCTTGCTTTGGACGGATAATTGCTGTTCCTAATAGGGGGGTACTCTGCTTTACCGACCGTAAACTGGGTATGAGAAAATTATTTACCTTTGGCTTAGATTTTGTTGTTTTGGATGCATAATCGCTGTTTCTAGTAAGGGGCTATCGGTCGACGAAACTGCTTTATCGGCGAGCGGGAAATTTAGGACCCTTAAAATTTCTCTCCGTGGAAGCTTAACAAAAACATTCCGAACAAAGCGCAAAATGAAAATTGATCGACGTTCGAACACACTGCACATACAGACTGATAATGGAAACTCCGTCGATGATATACAATACCCGTCGCAAGCTCGCCCCCGTAAAAGCTCCTGAATGGAAAACAGAAAATCATACAGTATACAGCGTATAGAGCATTTATATATACGCTCACCTTCGATCGCCCCGCGCGCGCGGAGGCCTACCTCCTATACACACATGCTCGCTCTCTCTCTCTCTCCCGGCTGATAAGGGCTAATTTATTTACGAATCGGACGCGAAGGGAGCCGGAGGGCAAGTAGAGTCGTTCGGCATGAGTCACGTGCCATCTGCCGTTCTATTATGACACGAGCAATTTTCCCGTGCGCTGAACGCTCTATATACATATATATCTACACACACACACACATATACTATAGCATACCGGTTCCGCACTTCATCATCGCTCGCTCGCACCCCCGAATGCGGTTAACGCGGCTACGCTACGTTTATCCCCCGGCGCTTTTTCCTCTACTATCTCGCGCGGAAGACGAACGATCGGAAGGCTATTTCGCTCCCGCGGATTTCCGAGTTGCATAATTGAAAATCGCCGGGATTCGAGACGATAATCGACGCTAATGCGTAACTCGTCGCGAGCTTTATATCGACACAGGACGTGTGCGGTATATTCCGGTGTATATAGGGAGAAAGTTTGCTCTTAATCACGAAATGGACCGAGTTTAGTTAGCGACGCACTCGGGCCGCTTTGAAGTCCAACTGCCTTTTCTGCCTGCGTATACAGCCTCCCTCGGAATTGTGCTTATTAGCCGGAGTGCTGCGGCTGCGAACTTGCGCGAACATTTTTACCGACCGAGTCGTTACTTTAATCACGAGTTCGACGCCCCGATATGCAGCTTTATTATCCAAATATGCACAAACTTGAAAACACTCGTAAATCAATTAGGAAGAAAAAGACCGAGGAACGCATACAGGGGGGGGATAAATAAAGCGAGAGCTAGTAATCTCGTAATTGGACTAGAGGTAGCCCAGAGCGGGATGCAGCAGTACAACACACACGGAATCGTCATTGGCTCCATCCGTCTTCTCTATCTCTCTCTCTCTGTTTATATAGACATATATAGCTATACGTAAATACTCACTGTGGAAGGGCAGGGCGAGCTGTCCCTTGAGAGACTGCCTATGCTGGACAACAACCGCCGCGAAGTCCCGAGCACCGAGTCTCGCCATCCCTCTGCAAAAGCAAATAAATATACATATAGGTATATAATGCACACAATACACGGTGAGTTGTGCCTCGCAGTATTTTCTTCTCTACTTCAACGTAAACACATCGTGCAATACGGAGGAATCGCCGCACATATAGGATAAATAAGAGATACCGTCTTCTTCGACCGCGTGTAATACACGGCTTTAACTATTCATGAGCGAGCGCGTAACTCGCGGTTATAAGCCTCGAGATACTGTCCCAGCTGCTATACTTTGTCAATCTCTTTATTTATTATGTATTATACATAAGAAAGAAAAGTTGAATTACGCCCGATTGGATGGAGACGTGCGCGACGTTTTTACGGGATTTTTACGATTTTTAATCGTCTTAACGACCGGCGAATTTACGAGCCGCGACGAAAGGGGTTCGTTACACCCCCGCGGTAGGGGATAAGGCTGCTGTATATATATAGGTACGCGGGGAGAAAGTTTCGTATATAGCAGCAGTAACGATAGCAACTTGGCCGCTTTAACTTTGATATTCCCGATATATAACACACTGCTGCAGATAGCTCGTCGGGCTAAAGACTTCAATCGCCGAGCTCTCTTTTTCTTCTGCACTACTGTGCAGCCCTCGGCTCCGCTAATGTTATTAGCAACTTTTCTGTTTATCCTACGGCCGGCGAATTAAAAGTTATGCGAAAGTACACATGTTGAATGATTGATGACGTTTGATATGGAGGAGAGAGAGAGAGAGAGAGGAGAGTCATCGTTACGAGAGTTTAATGTACAGGTGTGCAGCGTATGTGTGTGGGTGGGTGTTCTATAGGTGACGCTTGCTTACTTCCCAGGGGGCTGGAAACGAGGCAGAATTTGCAGAAGTACATGCCGGTTTTTGATGGTAACAGTACAACACTTTTGAGACATGAAATACCGGCACTTTACGGACACTTGCTACATGGCCGAGCTTGAGGAAGAGACTGTAAACAAACAATCATCGCGTAGAACCTTCGTCGCCAGAGACACCCAGCATAAACTATTCCTATCGCGTCAACGCTCTGCATTTCTTCGCGAAATCCCCTTCAACTTCGGGGACGCAGCTCTGCCAATAACATTTTTCACGGCCACCAGAGATACCCTGGCACAATATTCGACGACGATGTGCTTAAGCCTAAGGAATAAGCCCGAGCTTACGGGCTGCGGCGGCAGAGCAGCAGAAAGCTTTCATTAAATGCTAAGCTATGACTGATCGTTCTTGGTTTTATTAACGGCTCTTTACTCCGGCCCTACGACGACCTTTGCTAACTTTAATGAAAGCCTGTGTATATACGCGCGACACTAAATTCTCTAATCTCGTCCGAGCGCGGCTCCCTATACACGCGTGTATAAACAAAATCTTCGATATATATATATATATATATATATATATATATATATATATATATATAGCCTCTCGCTCTACACGTCGATCTTGCGCCTAACCGCAAAACGCCATGCAACATTCATACCATTATTATATAGGATCATCGCGTCGGTTAACGAGCCACCGCGGTATATATATAGAGAAACGAGGCGAAAAGTGCAGTACCGCCAGGCGGTGCGCGGCTAGCCTCAATATTAATAAATCTCAATTACGCGACTTAATACGTTGCGTTGCGCCGACGGTATATACAGGGGGCTCGCGAGGGTAGAGCTTTATATATATATATAGTACGCGAGTCCTGGGGAGATTTGGCACGTCGAAGGGAAGTGCGCCGAGCGAGAGAGCGCATTGTTCGACACAATGCGCTATCCACGTGCGCCGCCGGAAGGAAAATAAAAAGGAGGGCAGGTCTCGCCGACTGCGTGTGTGTGTATGTGTGTGTGGTTTGCGAATACATGTATTACAGGCGACAGGTTACATCCGAGGGAACGCGCGATCGGCCTTTGTTTTGCGTGTAATGACAAAAGGGGTCGCGTGAGTTCTGTATACTATATAGTTTGAATCTATTTAAATTTAAAATCTATATTTTGGTTATTATTTTCGTGCCATCGACGTGTGTATATACACAGTTGCGTATTTCCGTTGGCCCTGCAGGGGGAAAACCGGTGATACGTGTGTCGGCTCGCAGATCGATGCTTCAATTCCCTATTCGATTAGCCCGTTCTGCTTTGTCACTGATGGAAAGTAAACTACCTCGAGAGCAAAGGACCCGATGCCATGTAGGATCAATTTGATTTTTTGCTCTACTCGCTCGTATCGAAATACAAAAACGTCGATAAAAATACTCGACTCGACAATCCACATGCCCGTCTACATTTGAATAGGATCTCGACGTTTGCTCCCGCGAAAAATCCTCTGTAAACTCGAGGCGTACATATACGCATCAGCCATACCTATATTGTACACGGTTCCTTTATTTGTATAAGCGCCGGGCTGCGAAGCTCGGCGAAACATAAATAAATGTTTCCTTTCATCGAGGGCATTTAAAAAGTTTTTTTTTCGCTCTCTCTCTCTCTCTCTCTCGAGGGCGCCAATTGGATTTAGAATCGAGGCGGATGGCAAGTCGGGCGTATTGTCATTGAAATTCCCGACTCCGACGAAGCGTAGATTCGACTCTCTCTCTCTGTGTATACATACTATATCTATATGTATATGCGTGAAGCTACGGTGGCAACTGCGCCCGCGTGTTGCGGAGGGAGGGGACTTTACAATTTCCGCCGCGACGTACGACCCTCGTAATCCCTGACTCGGAATCCTCCTCATTTAATATTTATGATTTATTTCGGCTTATTCCGACGCGCAAATGAGAGCGTCTGGCCCGCTGGCGAAATTTTCGCACAGGGATTTTACTTAGCGACGACGCGATGCGCCCAGATTTCGTGGGTATTGATGACGAACGAACGTTCGATCGTTGTTTATTAGTGCGTGAAAATTGTCAAGTTTCACCTCGATAATCATCAATGATTCAAACAAGCTTAACAGCCAAGAAGTAGGTGTTGGAGAGTTTCAGCACGCGTTTTGTTACTAAATTTTAAGAAGCAGAAGCACGAGTATTAAGCATTAATTCCTTGATACTTAAGTTAGTCAATCGATTACAATAAACAAAAAACGTCACCCGAGGTGTGGGGCACTCTTAAGCACGTATAATATTTTGATTTTTTCAAGGATAACTCGTTCCAATAAAGAATTCAAGGGATTTTCGGCGCAAGTTTCGCCAGGTCAAAGTTTGCCCGCATCGGACATACATCACGCTCGCTGCTCTCGTCCCCTTCGGACGCACTCGATAGCTGCAGCGCAGGGGATCGCGCAAGTCTTGAGGGAAAGCGCGGGAAAGTCGTATTCTCCGATGGGAAAATCGATGACGTTCCAAGCAGCAGTCTTGTATACCTATAGAGACACACATCTGGGGATAAGAAGTCTTGGTCGTCGTGGTGGAAAACGGCAAATAGCCATTCCGGTCCCGTAGGAACGAAATGACTTGATTAACTGACGACGCGTCCTTACGGACACCCCTCCCGCTTTAATGTACGCCCGGGAAGGATTGATTCCTTTTTCTTCCGAGGCAGGTCTTAATGAAACCTATATGTTGTATATAGTCGCGACTCCGATTACTCGCGGATGTATGAACGTATATATGTATGAGGTGGGCTGTGCTTGCATGTGACGAAAGAGTGGAGGATCTTTCGAGCGCGCGCGCGCGCACGTGATGAGAATAGCGATTTCGCCGGGAGATAAATTTGTCTCTCGTCGGCCGATATGAATGCGCTATTACGGTAGTTTATGCTCTTTTTTGTATTCGTACACTTTGCGAGCTTTCTACTTACGTAGAGTTTTTTTTTAAAAATGACACAATCAATTAAGAAACTTTCAAGCGAGATTCGCGTATTTGCGGTCGAATAATCAACGAGCATCCCAACAAGCCATAAAATGGCTAATTAAAATTGAAAGCGCCAACATGCAAATGAGCGCAGAGGAAGGAAAAGTCCTCATAAATACTCATCTCACATGTCCGGGTTCACAGAGAGAGAGAGAGAGAGAGAGAGAGAGAGAGAGTCAGCCAGACAATAGGCCGCTCTACTCGTCTCTTTGTGTCACCAAATCCGATTCGCGCAAGCCTATCTCGGAAGTGTCAAATTTATGAACTTCCGGCAGCGCGAACGGCTGTACTCGAGTGTTTCTGCGCGCCTGAACGCACAGTCCTCCCTTTTGCGGTGACCTCGAGCACGAGATCTACCCCTCGCGCATATAGCTGTGCTATGCCTGCAGAGGGAGGGGTGACAATGGCACTAGCAACTACCACTTCAGGCCTGGCTTTTGTTCCCGTTTCTTCCTTTGAGCTTTTTCTCTCTCTCTCTCCTGGTTTCGCGCTGCAGCTTCCTGCTCCTTTAGTTTTTCAGTCTCGGGCATTGTTTGTCCTTTTGTCGTCTAGCGTCGATTGCGACAAAGGCTCGAGTTAAACTGGCGGTATTGCCTGGCAATTGGGTTTTCCGAAGCTGCGCGAATCACGCACAGCTTGTAAGCCGATTAATCATCGAGGGAAGATCGAAACGAAGAGAAGAAAAAGTAGCGGGTAGAGGTCAATCAGTCCGCGCGGGCTCTGCATTCTTTTTACGAGATAATTCTCACCGCTTTTGTGGACGATGTAGCAATTCCTTTCTCTCCGCGCCGGACCCTTCCCTTCTTCGGCTCCTATGCCTCGGCCAAGAACACGATCTCATTTTATCTCCTCGACCCCTTACACGATGCCGAGTTTGTTCCCGCCGCCGACTACGACTACGACGACTACGACGGCTGATGGCTAAAGGGGATGGAGCCGACTGCTCGGCTGAGGTAGAAAGAGGGAAGCAAGTGGAGAAAGAGACTCTGCCCTCGGGCGGCTGAGGAGAGAAGACCGACCGCGCAGATAGAGCACGCGGCTCTTGTGTGTACTATAACTAGCCGTCAGCAAGCTCTCGATGCCGTTGTTTTATAATTTCTCGTGGCGCTCTATTCTCTTATTTTCTTTTCTCCTTTCAAGCGACTGTCCTTTACCCCCATCGATTATTATCGCTCTGCGATGGTGAACATTCGAGTATCGTTAAATGAATATTATAAAAAAAAATGTCCGTATGATTACAGGATACGATCAAAAAGCAAATTTTCCGTAAGAACACCTCGATCGAAACATCCCTGCGTACGCTATCAAAATTACCGCACAACGCGTAGATCTGAAGCGGGATAAGGAAAAAGCATAACGCACCCTCCTGAGAGAAATCGACGATATCTCCCCTAACGCGCATTACAATTATCGTTCGCCATCGATCAGCCCCGTACGCACAGCAAAGTATCGATAAATCGACCATATACCCCCGTACACGATGATAATACCAAGATCTTAATGTCATCGCGCACCTCTACGAAAAAAAAAACCCAAAAAACGAAGCAGCTCACACAGCATCTCGTTTCCCCCCTGTAATTCGAAGACACAGCATCCCGTAATGGAAGAACTCTCACACACACACACGTACAGAACGGGGTTTCGTATATCTGCGCCCCTCGACAATTTGTCAAGTCGCACCTCCGCGAGACGCCCTCATCTTCTCCCCGAAAACAGCTCTCTCTCTCTCTCTCCGAGTTGGACGATAAGCAGACTCACGTGCGAGATGTGTCGTTTTGATAAATCATGCGATGGATGTGCAGCCATTATTACCCTCCCCACACGTATATACGCTAGCACACTTGTTTTCCTCGTCGTTTGCCTCCGCCCACCTTGGGATTAGCTGTACGTATGTCCTCATGATTGATCTGCGAGGTCTGGCTGTTTTTTAAGAAGGGCTGAGAATTGCGGTTTGTAGTCGCAACGCCGCAAGGACGATGGTTTTCTTCGTTTATTATACGTGGGATGAATATTTAGGTCAGTTGCAGGTTGTAAAGTGTCACGCTGACGGTATTATATACGTCTTTTGTTTGTTGCGCTTCTATTGTGTGCTGTGATGTTGCGTAACGCGATTATAAAAGCGTGCGTATTAAAAGAGAGGAGGAAAATTGGATCGAATTAAAGAGCGATCGATTACAAAATGAGAAGCTAATTCGTACAGTTTTTACGCGGGAAAAACTATGTGGAGGAGAGCAGATGTGTCGTAACGGGATGTTGTATTCGAGGTAATTACGATATAGCGTATATGGATTCTGTATTTGGCTTTAAACGTAATAAACTCGCGCTGTTTTTATACCTCCGTATTTATGAGTTTTTAAGTACCCGATATAATTATGTAAGCGGACGTTAACACACTGTAAACAACGTGTAACTACCGAATCAGTTTTTTTCGAAAAAAAAAAAAGAAAAAAAATTAATAAACCTTCGTCATACCGATTAAAGTACGATTTTTCAAGCTTCGCGTTTCACAAGCCGATAGATTTTTTACAATAACACAAGGTTTTCGAAAGATGCTCGTAAAGAACGAAAAGAAATTGATTATCCTTGCGTGTCTACACACACACACACACAGGCACACACATAGCGTGTGAAATGGCGCATAGCAATAGAGGAGGATTTTTACGGGCCATTATATCGTTCGCGTTCGTGCAATAGCTCGTCTCTCTCGGCATTAGTTATGGAAAGGGTCTTCATGGGGCAACACATCTGTATCCATATACACGAGCTCTCTTGCCTTAGATATATACACACAGAAGGAAAATAAAGTATACGAAACACGCGTGAACGGATTTGAAGGTTCTCCTCGTCGAGTCACGCGATATCTCGCTAAATCCTTCGAGTCGACGCGCTCCGAATCCATCCTTTTCGTGCAGAGCATCGCCAGCAGCTCGTCGTCGTCGTCGTCATGGAGACGCGGCACGAAATAGTTATTTATTCACGGCGATTCGCCTCTGGGCTTTCGTAGGTGCCTCTGTGTGTATACAGGAGGGGCTCGAGGTGTGCATGTATGTGTGCAACGTCGGGGCTGCCATACTTGGCTCGACGAGTATCACGATGCGTGTATTTCATAAAAGTCATTATCGAGGGCTGGGCTGTGTATCGATTTCATCGGATCTGGATGATGCGCGAGCATGTGAAAAAAATTTTCTGAGATCCCCGTGGCCTCGTTAAGGTAATTTACGATGATTCTTTACGTTCGGTTGGAAGATGTGATAACAGTTGATAAAACAATGCCATATCTCGCGGTCAGATTTGTAGGTATTAGCTTGTCGAAGAAGGAGATGAGATGCGGGTGTTGAGACCCTCGCGAAATCCGAAGCTGTCGGTTCGAATCTCCACAGGCAAACTCTCGAAGGGCATAACGTCAATTAATCGCGCCTGGTCAATTTGCCGAGTTCTTGGCTCGAAAAGTAAGAGTAGAGAGAGAAATGAAAGACGCGGGTATATAGGGGACAGAAAGCCGAATGTAATCTTATTTGTCAACGTCGTTTTCATTACCTTCTCTCTATCGGCTCGGCCGCATGTGTCCACTTTCATTTTCAATTCTTGCTTCGACGCGTGTGTTTTGGATGATGTATATGAAGTGGACGTCGTTTGCTAATTTTAATTAGCCTGATGGATCGCTTCGCGTAATTCGGTTTAGGTGTGTTGATGATCAAATAAGATTAATAGAACAGGGTTTTTTTTTAAACTGTTCAAATACGATGTTCGTCGTATTACGTCGTCGCAGAACTTGACATAATTCACTTAAGTACTGTTTAATTTTCTAAAATTCAGAATAAGAAACCACACGACTTCCCGCTACCCTCAAACGCGACAATCGATCCTCAACAGACACACACACGCACAATAGCTCGTAGAAGCGCGAAAAGCTGGAATTTTAGCAGTTTGTCAAATGGTCATTAAAATAAGTGCACACGGCGTATAATGTCAAAGGTTGGCAATGATCCGCTTTGCCGTTCCGCGTGTCGCGGTTGGCGCAAAGAGCCTCGTAATCTCCAAATCCGATTATTCGCCTCATCGGCAGACAACAACAAGAGCGGCCACCCTTCGAGAGAGGCTCAACACTGCGGATACTTGCCTGCCTTGCGCTTGGCACGCTTTATGTACCTGCGCTTGCTTCCTTTTTTTTTATCTATTACGCTTCCGACACTTTCCGAACGCTGTCCACTTCAAACGAGCCTTTTATGATTCTTTCTTCTTTTTTCACCTTCGCACCTTGGGTATTATCGATTGGCGAGAGGCTTGACCGATGGCGGGGTAAAATTGCGTTAGTTTGATCAAAGTCGTACCGGACTCTTGGTTGGTAATTTATTATTTTTCGTTGATTAACTTACGTCAAACGAAACGGTTTGTAACAAACATAGGCCAGTCGAAGCTAAAAAATTTCATTTCGACCGTCGAATTCCAAAGGGATCGCACACCGAATCCATAAACACAAGTGTGGCTCAACGGACGCATATTGTCAACAGAGCCACACTTGACGTAATCCATCAAACATAGTCAGCAACGAGAAATAAGCCATCCAGCGAGGTATGCAATTACGCGAATAATACCGTGAAGGGCTGCAGGAACAAAAGCAGCGAACAACGAGCTGCGCAGTTATTGTTCATCGATATGTACATATACTCGTTCGGCTAGTGGCTTAATGAAAAAAGGAAGCGAGTGGCCTCGTCTCTCATCTCGAGATCGAGAGACGGCTCTTGGAACGACGACAATGTGCGCCAAAGCGTATTTAACTCGCATACATTCTCTTTCTCCTATATAACGGCTCTCTAGCCATAGGACTCGAACAAGTGTCAACCTAACCCTATCAAAGTGTAATAATATTTATATTAGGGCGCAGCCCTATGGAGGGTCGGCGACGGCTAACGCTTGTGCGCGCGAGGGGGGGGAACGATCCGAACGATTGGGGGATGGGTTTATGCCATCGAAGGGTAGAATTCATGACACAACCAGAGTTTACTTTGCTCTACCGACGTGGTATTTTTTACTCGGGGATCTCTAGCTCTCTCTCTCTCTCTCTCTCTCCCCCCGTGAATATTACCGGGGAAATTTCTTTTTTAATTGGGGTTTCCAGATGTTGTCGAACGAGGAGAAAAATTCAATCTTCTAGAAATTATTTTGTATATTGTCTCTGAAAAGTAGGTGTGTGAGCAATGAAAGAAATCGTTATAGTTCGGTAACAATGACGTATTTAATAACCGTTTCAACAATGTTACAGCGTCATACATGTTATAAACTGATAAATCATAATTTTTTTTTTTCGTATTAGTATATGATCAGTTGCATGCGAAATTACACTTCAACACCTGGTTTTTCAGTTTAAGCAATATTGTTATTTATCATACATACATACATTATGCGTGTTTTAGAGCTTTCATTAGCCAGTTTTTTCGGAATCGATTAGCCGGTCTAAAGTCAAAGTAGGCGATTCAATTATTACAAATGAAATCAACCTTTGAAAACAATCTATTCAAAATTACTTTCCTTGTCATCTAAAACTAAGTAAATAACTAGACAATTTAACTGTAAATTATACTCCGGATATTCGACTCGAACACTGGCTAAGCGTGTTTGCGTTTGCTTGTATATAATTGATATATTTGGTTTAAGAATTAGTTTTCACAAATTTTCAATAACTTTATATTTTTCGTAAAACTAAAAAGAAATTCCGATACGATAGTACATTAGGTCTTGCTCACACCGACTTGTATAGGATCTATTGCACATATAGCCATCGTGGCCAAGTTTCTTTTTTTACTGAAAGTAAACGCAAAACTCGACGATTCATCGAAGTATTTAACAATTTTTTTAATAAAAAAAAGCATGCCAAAACATTTTACTTACGAGTATAGAATTTCAAACTTACTAGAAATCAAAGTTCACAACATAGTATACATCTTTAAAGACATTTTTTTAACTTTTATTCTGGCGAGACGCTTAGAGAAGAGGTTATACTCGGAAACAGGTACGTTACATGACTATTGGTAAATTACAAATTATGAATACCTCATATTCAGATAAAAAAACTTTGAAATTAAAACGTCATAATTCTAATGTAAATTTCACTTAAAACCTAAACGTGAATATGATCATAATTAATAAAAAAACGACCTAATTACTGAATTATATACGTAACGAATAATAAATAAAAAATTCTATTCTACGATAATTGTTATTTACAATATTGGTTATTCGATTTGTGTAAGTTCTAGGGTTCAATACAATTAAAACATAATTATATTACTATAATACACTTTAGGCGAATCGTAGGTTTCGATTCCAATTCAAAATTTGCGACGTAGAATAATTCTCTAAATATATATATATTTATATTCTTACAGTTTTTTATATTTTTTAAGTTATTTATTTACAAGAGAATAGAAGAAACTGGAACAATCATCGCTTATTTAGCCTTGCAATGTATATTCCAAACGCTCGCGCTTCGTCGATAAATGATGAATTTTTTATGATTTTTCGCGACTATGATGGTGAGCATTCAGGGCTTTTAAGCGACTTTATAGCTCGCTTTCTTAAGAATATCGTTAAAAAAAAATTTTTTTTCCTCAGCGAAACATTTTTTACTGCGTTTCTCCGACATAATAGTGTACTTATAATTTTTCTCATATAAAAAGGGGTTGAAATTTCGAATTAACCAATGTAGCTTTCCTTTAATTTCAAATTTTCATATCATGCGACGGTAATAAATTTACTCATCGACGTTATATATACAAATATAAAGTAAAATTAATCTTATCAGAGGTCTCGGTTTTACTTTCATAGGTTCTTACAACTTAGTGTTCGATCGATCGGAATGTTTCAATCGGCCAACTTTCATGTATGATCACTCGTGTGTTTCTAATTGCTTCAAATATATAGTTTGTATATATAATATGTATATCGATATAATTTTATATTTAACTTACAGTCTCTTATATAATTTTACACTCGTTTATTCTTGATAATTGTTAGAAGCATCAATCAATAAATCGAATCGTCAACTCAGTACCAATGCGCCGGACAAGAATTTATTTGCTTTTCGGAATTTTGATAAGCTTCTATATTATATAGTGACGTTATAGTTATATACTTTCATTTCGTTTTTTATAAAATTATCCATGCAAACAAGCTTTGCAAAAACTTTCAACAAATCGGTACTTTATTAATACTCATCGATAAATTCAATTATAAATCATTAAATTATCAGAGGCCAGCTCTCAATAAATCGCATTCTAAATGAACACAGAGATATTACGATATACCGCGTCATGTAAAATATGCCCTGATCATTTATCTCTCAAGAACCTTTTCCACAGTGAAAAAGCTTTGGAACGCTCATAAAAATACAGCTATATATATTTCTTTTAATATGTATATGATATATTGTATATGCATTATATTTATACATGTATACCTACGATATGCTTACAATGAGTCGTGCTAGGGCAGAAAAATCAACTTCGAAATTTTTTCTTTGTTTAGTCAACCATTCTAACAAACGATTTTAATACATAAATATTGTATATATATATATATTCATTTTTTTTTTGGTTTATATGTGATCTCTAACCTATGATATAGAGTCAGAGAGGCACGATATAATTAAATTGCACACGTTGAACACTTGATCCGCATTAAAACGCCTAAAAGTTACAACGCTGATATTATATGATGAAAACCAGTTGATTTGATGCGATTAGCTGTAACATTTTGTATTTTATATAGTACGATAGAATGAGACTAATGAGACTAATGCACCGACTCGATGTTGATCGATCCACCTCTAAGACGAGCTTACGTATTTCCCTAACTTTTTTCCTAAACATATTTTTTTTTCCTCTTAAAATCTACGTTTTTGGATATCACGAGACGCGATTCCTGATATGTTATCTTGGTTCAGCAACGAATGATTTCAACTAAAAATTCAATAACTTTCAACTAAAATAGCTATAAACGCGCGATTTGTGCGCCGGGGTACCTTGCTGAGTCGAACCCGTCGGCAGATATTATCGCTCGTTTTTTTTTTATCATCTATACTTAGAATTACGCTTCTTTACTAATCGACTTGCACTTTCATTAGTATATCTTTGTTCCTCGATTGTGCGATCATGTGGAGCTCCTAATGTCGTTAAACGCCGAAAAAAATGTTGAAAATCGAGATTCTTGGTCATTGAAATAAAGAAATAAGGCGATAAATAATTTCTAAGAGACGACTTGCATGTCGTACACATTCAGAACCGGGTCAATGAAATCGGTCAGTAGCAATGCACTCCTTATAATATCAATGTTACGTCGTAGTTAAACTGTTTTCTACTCGACTTTTTATGCGAATTTTGTGCTGATCGGAGCAATTAACTCTTTATGAATTTTTCGGTTTCAGAGCTCGAGAGTTTAAAATGATTGAATATCAATCGAACGTTTGCACTTTGGCGAATGCTTATATAGGTGAAACTGAAATAATATTGCAATCGATTAATTTCTCACTAGCTACAAAAATCTTGTTAAATTTCGAAGAAAAAAAATATCGTGTAATCTACTGAATATAAAGTACCTGATACACTCGCGACTTTGAAACCTAGAAATCCCATTAGGAGAGCGACAATGATCCATAAAACGAACACGAACGAGCTTACAGCCACACAATTATTCTTGACATCCACTCAATTATTTCGTATAATGTATATTTTTTATTACTCGATCTCTTACTAATCACGACAATCGCACTTTTTTTATTCATCGGGCACACACATTTCATCTGACTCTCCGGTCGTTCCCTTTTCAAAAAAAGGAGATACTATACGTCAAGATCCGCTAGAGAGAGAGAGAGAGAGAGAGAGAGAGAGAGAGAGAGAGAGAGAGATCAAATGCCAAAAGCACACAATATTTATTTATGAAGAATGAATCAGTATTCGACCCTAACGATGATCTTTTTTGGAAGCGAAGGTATAGTTCACAATTGCTTGACTTCGGTATAATTATACTATTATTTTTTTCATCATTTTTCCCCCTCTTTCTCAAAACTTGCCTGCGTTGTATCTTCGCACGCCGTCGCTCGCATCTTCGTCCGATCGGCTCAGCTATGTTCGTTTTACCATCGTTAACAATTCATTATTTATCTCTTATAATTCTTCATCACTGGAAGCCTGCCATGAAGACAACAGTCTGCAACTTCAACCAATCACAGTCATATCAACTTAATTACATAACTAGTATTTCACCGCTTTGCATTTTTTTCTTTTTTACGATTTTGTCTTCAGTTCCTTCATATACTTTAAAACATCCCTTGCCTGAAAGGATTACTATCTCCAGCAGATCGTTGATCCGTCGGTTCGCTCCTAAACGGATTAGGATTACCTGGCCTGACATTTTGTTGCTGCTGATAGCCCGACTGCGCGTAGTAAGCCTCTTGCTGCGCTATGTTCTGCTGCATCTCGTAACCAGATCCGGCGCTTTGCTGATAGCCCTGTTGGCTCTGCTGCTCGTTGTAGCCGTAGCTCTGGTTCGGCTGGGCTTGACCCTGATAGCCGTAACTCTGATCGCCGTAGTTCTGATAGTTCTGGCCCACGTCCTGGTCCACGTTGGTCTCCATTCTCGTCTGGGAGGTGAGGTGGTTGCCGACTTCGCCGGAAACCGGTCTCTGCTCCTGAAGCACGTAGGTCTGGTACTCCTTGTCCGGAGGATCTTGCATGAGGATGTTGGCCTCGTCCTGGAACGGCTTGAAGTCGTAGATGTGCCTGAGATACATGAGTACCGGCGCGTACAGGAGATTACTGAAGGCTATCCCGAAGTTGAGCGCCGTAAAGCCGATGGCCTCGACGACCCCACCGGCGATGATCGGACCGATCGCGTAAGCCAGACTGTAGCTGATGTCGGCGATGGCGTAGATACTGCCGTAGACCGACACGTATCTCACGTCCACCAAGTAACCTAGGGTCGGAAGCAGGGCCGTGTCGATGAGAGCGATGCCGAAGCAGATACCACAGATGGGGATCATGAGGAACGTGTACGAGGTCGAGAAGGGAATGATGAAGCAGCAGAAGCCCTCGAGGGCCAGTCCACCGGCGGCCATGAGCCACTGATGCTGCGGATATTTCTTGGCCATCTTCACCGTGATCGCCACACCAAAGACGTGGGGGAAGAAAGCGGGAAGCCAGACCATACCCATCTTCCAGTTGTCGTGCGTTATGTTGTCCTCCATCCAGAGCGAGAGAGTCGGCTCCAGGAAGGCCAGCGCCACGTTCGACATCATGAGGGCACCGGCGCACACGGCGATGTAAGGGTCGATGAACAGCCGCCAGATGGGGATCGTCGGTCCGCTCTCCTTGCGGCTCTCCTTGAGCTGCTCCTTGAAAGGTTTCATCACCAGCAGCAGCATCAGACCGTCGGCCAGGCTGACGAAGGCCAGGATGAGGAAAGGCATCTCCTTGCCAGCGAACTGGTAGAGAGCACCGCCGAAAGGCGGCGCCACGAGGCATCCGAAGCTGATGAAGGCCAGAGCTATGCCGAGGGCCTTGGACCGTTCGTTCTCTTCGGTGAAGCGATCGGCGATCATGGCCAGTCCGGAGGTGTCGGCGAACGCCGAGCCCACACCCTGGAGACTCCGAGCGAAGAAGAGAACGCCGTAGCTGCGGCCGCAGGCGAAGACGGCCGTCGAGAGGAACATGATCGTCAGGCCTATCATCATGGGGATATCGTAGCCTATCCTGTCGATCAGAGCTCCCGAGAACGGATTGACCATCAGCTGAACGATGGCCTTCGAGGCGAACAGTACACCCGTGGCCGAGTCCTGGCCGTGATGACCCGGTGCAGCTGTGGTGTTGGGAGGCAACGACTCGTCGGCGAACGCGCCGATGTACTTGAGGTAGTCGGGGATGATGGGAACGATCACCATGTACAGCATGTTGTCCAGCAGGAGAGCTATGCACACGATCACCAGGATCAGCCTACGCTGGGCCACAGGCTCCTGCAGCTTCGTCCAGATGATCTCCTTCACCTCGCCCACCTCGAGGTTCAACACGGGTATCTTTATCGAAGACATGGTTATCGCTTGAAGTTGCTTACTGCTCCTCGCTGATCTTCTTCCTCAGAGATTCAGTGGTATGTGAAAATTTGAACTTTCGATCGTTTTCTTTTTTTAAGGCTTGAGTCTGATCTGCATCGTGGCTTATGTCGACGAGGCGAATCTCGTCGATAGAAGCATTGCCCGCAGCTGCTGACGCTCAGAGTTGACGGCCGATGTTACGCTGCTGCTGCTGCTGCTGCTGCTGCTGCTCGGTGTTGAGTCTACAGCGAACGAGGCGACGCGCATCAGGCCGAGCCAGGGGAAACCTACAACAGCAGATTATAAAAAAAAAACATGGCTTTTTATCTCTCGATCGTGGAAGAAAGTTTGGAGAAACTATGCCTACAACGACCATTTTTTTTCCTAAGTAAGTCTCGATCAAAGGGGGAGCCCTAGCCCGGCCTGAATAGCGCAACCGCCTCGGTTGCCTTAACTTTTTTTTTTTTTGCACATGTTTTACACAAAAGTTTCACTATCAGAGTACACACACCCACAGACTCGTATGTATGCGTATGGCAGATTGAACGAAGAGAGGAATAAAAAAAGAGAGTGTACTAGTTTGCTCAGAGTATAATGAAGCATATTTTACTTGGACATCCTGTTCGACGGATCGGCGCGTTCGCAGATATCGATGAGAGAGAGAGAGAGAGAGAGAGAGAGAGAGAGAGAGAGAGAGAGGAGTAGGTCAAAGTTTAAATTATGCACTGCCGGATGCGGGCTCCCCTTGTAATCTACGCACTTACCAATGCTCGTATATATGCTTTTACGATTCTACGTGTACGAAGGACCCCAGTTTTTTAAACAAATTCTTTGCGCAAAACAGCTATGTAAAGGCGTGTAAAACTTTCGTAAAATCAAAAGACTCACCAGAATTGTTAACAAACTTCTGCCTGAGGGAAGTGGCGAGGCGCTGGGGACCCGCGAGGGTTGGAAGTCCCGCAAGAAGGCCGCTCAGAGTGGCAGCCACGTCCGGTGGTTGCGGCTCTTCGTCCCTCGAGTCGTTCACCGACTCCGTTGCGTCTCTCGCGCCCGGGCCCTCCACCTTTTCAGTCGAGTCCTCTACCGAGCCTGAAATCAAAAAGAAAAAAAAAAACGGTCGAAATCAAGCTCCGAGTATTGATCGGCCGAAAATGCAGGGAACGTGTGTGGATCCATATAACGTACGATATCTAAAATAGAAAATGGCGGCCATTCATGCGCCGTGTACGAGCTGGCGCCATTTTCTCTCTCTCTCTCTCTCTCTCTCTCTCTCTCGTGTATTATATACTACTGTCACAGGACTAATTCTCGCGGGGGGGAACGTGAATTTTTAACGAGAAAGCTCGCCGACGGATTTTCTTCGAAGAAACGATCGCTATCGGGATAATAACGAGGTCGCGAGCTTTTATTTTTAGATCCTCGATTACGAAATGCGCGTATAGTCGCTTCCTTACTACGTCAGGAAGAGCGTAAGAAAAGCGCATTTCGCGCGCGATCGATACTGCCGCGAAAGAGCTCGAGCTTGCGGTAATTAGCAGACGATCTCGAGTCCGAGGCAGAGCAAAGGAAAAAATTTCACGAGAAGAGAATCGAATCGGTTTTAACTCTGGCCTCCATTAAACATTAAAAAACGTTCCCGTTTCTCACGGGACGTATGTATCCGAATCTCCCTCGCGACCTTGTCGAAAAACTCGCGAAAAATATGAAACAATACGCACACGTATACGTATATATAGAACTTTGGCTGCTATAAATAAACGCGGCACTAGACAGACACACACACACACACACACACAGAGAGATAGAGTGGGCTGAGAGCGCCTTAACTTTTACATTCGCGTGTGTGCAAGAGGCGGTAAGATAATGAGCGAGATAGTGGCGAAAAAAACGGGCCGACAGCTAATGAAAATAGAAATGATAAGAAGAGCGACGAGGAGAAGTGTATATAGCGGTGAGACACGGTATATATACGTACGAATTTGTACATCGAAGATTGGGGGGGGTGCAAGCTTCGACAAACACGCACAGACACACACGGAGCGTAGCTAATGGCCGGTTGTTATACCCGTTGTGTATGTGTTTTTCTTCCTTCTCTCTTTGTTCGAAATCTCGCGCTTGGCAACAGTCGCGCGAGATCGCTAAGAAATCGATCCTCGTCCTCGTTTCTCGCGGAGGAGCGCCGTTATTCCGAGCGTTGAAATCCCGACACTTCACCCCTAGCCCTTTCCCTCTCTAAAATACTATCCGTCCCGGTTGATCGGCTAAAGCCGTCTAAAACACTGACCGAAGAACGACGACGAGTAAGCGAGAGAGAAATCGGTAAAAATTGACGTAAAAAAAAAAAAAAAAAAGAAAACGAGGCGACACAGGAGAATAATCAGCGGTGAATAAAATAACAACGGAATACAAGGGAAGTAAAAAATAATACTCACGCAGACCGAAGGGCTCTCGTTGAGCAGGGGCGTCTCTCGCTTAGGCTGGACGTGTGTGTCTCACCTTCGGGGTTGCTTTCGAGCGTCTGCCCTCGCAGTCCTCCCCGCCACTGCCCCAGGAAGCCTCCCCACTACTACCGCACC
Source organism: Trichomalopsis sarcophagae (assembly GCA_024372645.1). NCBI lineage: Eukaryota > Metazoa > Arthropoda > Insecta > Hymenoptera > Pteromalidae > Trichomalopsis > Trichomalopsis sarcophagae. Next base: position 695,912 of record QLSS01000017.1, read on the forward strand.
CCCTACCCCCACAGCTCTCTCTCTCTCTCTCTCTCTCTCACTCTATATTGAGAGGGGGATGAGAGTCACCCCCTAACGCACGCGCGCGCGCACATCCCCAGGATCCGTAAAGCTCTCGCGGGGGTGGGGGCACAGCGGCGGCGGTGGCGGCGGCGATCCTCTCGACTCGCTAGAGAGAGAGAGAGAGAGAGAGACCAGGTACGCGGTCGATGCTGCACGGTATTTCTGGCACCAGGTCGATAGCTCACCTGCGCGCGCGCTGCGAGCACGTATACACTCGCGACCTCGGCTGCGTTTTTCGGCTGCGCGACACTCTCTCTCTCTCTCTCTCTCTCTGACGTATGTAGGGGGCTTGTTCGAGCTACGGCACTGCGGATGCGATTTTTTTTTTTTAACTTTCGACGAAATTCAGACCGACTATGGATTTTTTTTCTCTCGGATGTCGCGTCGTTGTCGCGATGACGCGTGCGTTGCTTTTTTTTTATTTTTGTTCTTCGGAGGGTTACCGCGTCGTACGCCGAGAGACACTGTGTACGTGACGCATTTCGCCGGGGGGTTTAATTGAATTCGGAAAATTCACGTCGACTCCGTGGGTAGTGTACGCGAATAGTGGTAGAATCCGGGTTAAACATTCATGCGCGACTGTGCCGGGGTAAAATTAAACTCGACGACTATTTTTACGACGACGAATAGGGCAGTGAATAGTAGTGGTAGTAGTAGAGTGTAGCAGGTATTATTAATTACTCGTTCGGATAATCGCATGACGGAAGCGCGTAAAGACGCGACGTGAGCTTGCAAGCACGGCCTTCTTTTGGAAGCTTCTTTTTCTCTAGTTGCAATCTTTCGGAAGCGTATAGCCTTTGACTGGCTGACTTTTATCAATATATTTGCGTCACGTACACACACGAAAATATACACGCGCGTATAAAGGCTCTTGAAAATTTAATAATATTCCTGAATTTGAGGAAATTCAGTACGTTTAATTTTCATAACAGCCCACGACGATGACACTTTATACGCTGTTTCGTGTACCGCACTGAAAAATACAATTTTGTCCACAACGTCGTCCGCAGCGATCCTCGTTGATGTTCCCGCGCAAGGGAGTACACACTCGGAGGATCGAAGCAGCGACGCACAGCATTGAGCTTACTGCAGTTTAAAGTTTCGCAAAAGTTCTAAGGGGACCGACGCGGCCATTGTTTGCCGCTCGTGACGTCAAAGGAGGCGAAGAAAAAAAAAAAGAAAGAAAGTGTTGGCGGACACACTGTATATCACGCTGAGGTCGATAAGAACTGTCATGTCGTGTAACAAATTGCCTCTTGTCCCAACCCTATAACGGCTAACGTCGTACCTGGCGAAGCGTTGAAAATAGAATTATGACGCGATGCATAATTTACACTCGTGTTCTACTGTTTCCTCTGGGACAATATACGGCGAGTGACCTTGCTGACGTTGTTTTTTTGAGGATTCTATGCGCGGTAAAAGATCGTGGGTGTAGATGATGTATCGCGTACTTAATGCGCGAAATCCTCTGCTCCAGATATCACACTCGTGCGGCATCAGAGAGAAAGGACGACTCTATACTACACTCTCGCAGGTGTACATAATACACATTTGGGTAACATTTAACGTGTGAGAACTTGGAAAAAAAAAAATTCCAATTTCGAAACCAGGCACACACGCACACACAATGTTGATCCCAGCCTAATTGCAGCCTGAACTACATGGTCCCGGGTAATTCGAGAGCCGAGAACGTCGTCCATTTGGAGGAACGATCCCGTAGCCAATTGGTGTGCGTGTGTGTGTGTATATACACTAGGCGAGCAATTCGAGTGGCAAAGTCCATATACGCGCGATGTATATATTGTCTGAAAGTAATATGTCGAAACGCTGCTTAGCAAGACACCCGCGCTCTCGCGAGGTTGAATCAACGGCTCTCCTTTTCGCCGGGTTTTGCGAAATCCGAAGCGAGCGATGTTCTAGTTCTTATAACCGCGCCTCCGAGTTTCGAGGAAGCGATTTGTACACGTTATATACATCTTGTTCCTCTCGCTTTTAACATTTTTTTCTTTATTGTGAAGATGAAACTTTGTTAACTCAAATTTCCCGCCGCTTCGAAGCATCGACCCACTCGCATCCAGTAGCTTCTAATTGTCGCTCTTTCTCCCCGCAGGTTCCCACAAGCTCTTGCAATTTCCAAGAGGTATACGCGCTCGCAAGTGTACACGTATACACCTATATATGCTAATCGCGAAACGACGCCGCAGGTGCGCGCGCGCGCGCGTATGATCTCATTAGATTGCGCGACGAGAGCCAAGCGACGACACATGTTTCTAAGCCTGGGTGTCGACATTATTAATGACGACGAGCTTCTAGCCTCGTGTCTTTCTTGTCTCGCTCTTTTCAGCTCTAATCGACAGTGGGATAGACTTTTGCGGTGTGCAGGACTGCATTGTGCGCTTTTGAATTGGCTCGTTTCACGTGTGCGAATATATTATGCAGCTCGTGTAGGATTTATCTTTACATTGATTATAGTACACTGTAATATCGAATCGGTGTGATCGCTGGAGGCGCATTACGTGTCCCGTCAGTCAAACTGTCTGGAACTGATTGAAACAATAATAGACCGAAACTATTTGCATAAAACCTCGTCTCATCCTTGCCGCGTGGATCAAACGAAAAAACAATATTTTTTCCTACAACACAAAAGCTTCTAGCGTATATATCTCTCAGGCTGTATAAAACTGAATTTATTGGAGCTCATCGCTATTTTATGACGCCTCTCGACTAAGCCGGAAAAAGCGACCGCTTACACTCCTTGTGAATACCGATCGGCCCTTGTGCACAGTCCAAGACAAAAAAAAAAGAAGAACTTTGCAAAACAACGGGCTCTGTTTATTCAAGCTCCTATGCACTTTGCCACGCACACACACACTCGTCCCCCTACGCAGACAGACACGTCCCTTAGCCATGAATTGGAAATGCCCCCAGGGCAGTGCTCGAGCTCCTCTCGTTTTCCCTTCGTCTGCGCCTGCGTCCATTGGAAATGCAACGAAAAACCAAGCGGCGGCCCTGTGTTTGATCCGCAAATACCGTAATTACCTCGAATATTGTATTAGACGGAATATTTCGGGGGGGACGTTACCCCCCAGGGCGACGCACACCCGCTGCATGTATTATGTATATACGTTGCTGCTGGATATGACAAGTTAATGTTGGAAAGCGTTTTGTGATATTCTGCAAAATAACAAAACACACACACACACACATAGTCGTGATTTTAACGAGCAAACTTTTTCTCACATGCGAATCTTACAAGAAGCAGATTGAATACACGCTTTAAAAGGATAATCACATGGATTACGCGCTCGTTTAAATGCGCCGCAATTAAAGAATACGTGTAGCGTGGTGAACGATGATCTCGGCGGATTTAGACGGTATAATTTCGAGCGGATTAATCGTGATTATAATAGGCGTTAGGAAACGCGTTGCAAAATACGCGTAAACAAAAACAAGGATAAGTACGCACACACACACGCGACGAGTTAACGAAGGTAAATATAGCCATAATACCGTTGCACACTTACGACACTCTTAGACACAATGACGCCGAGTAAGAGATGTATGAATGAGCTAAACGAATTACGTCGAGCTATCTCACGTTTAAACGGCTTTCTATCTTCGCGTGCGGGTATATCGTTTTGATCTAATTACGATGTGTATTTCGGGAAGGTCGCGCGAAATACGTCGATTAGCTCTGTGTAATGGACTTTCTCCCAAAAGCGATAACTCATCAGCGATGCTTATCCATAAGCTATTCTTCGAAACATCGTGTCGCGAAGCTGCGATACAACAACGTCTCCCCGAAGATAAAAGCAACCGCTCGAAACGTAGAAACGATTTGACGTTTAAATTGATCGGCTCTCTCGTGTGTCTGTGTTTGGGATTCCTTAAAATGTAGAGCTCGTCCGAGGAGCCGTATAAGCGTCGAGGGACTTTCGTAACTCGTTAAACATGCCGCTCGAGTGCGTAAGTAGTTACGCCGTCGTTGATCCGCGAGCGAATCTCTCGAATCATAGCACGCGTGCATGCGCTGGGTTTTAAGCGCCGAGAGAGCCGAAAAATTCAATGCGCGCGCCGCGCGCTATAGGCCCTTACCTTAAATCTTCTTTCTCCTTGTGCTTTTTATGCGCATAATTGCGCGACGCAGTTCCGTGTTTGCGGGTAATGGATGTTTGTATGAGCGAAATTCAGCGAAATCTCTCAAGGACGTTTCTTTTTTATCGAGATTTCAGCGCGATGAGTCGTCGTCGCGGTGCTTTTACTTTCCTTTGTTGTTTCTGCGCGATTCGATCCTTCGCTGTGTGATTTTTTTTTTCAAAGAAATTGTTTTATCTTTACGTAACTCGATCTCGGATAGACACGATCGATCAGACTCGAGATCGTGCGTGTAGTATATATATAATTGATATTTCCGGCGCTCATCGCTCGCTTTCGAACTACATCGTTTCGTAAGCGCGACGTGTAGGAGAAGAGGAAAAAAAAAAATCAGCTAACGAACGGTTGAATAAACTCGGACACAAAGCTGGCAATCATCTTTCCGGCGCACGATGTGAACAAAAAAAAAAAACAAAAACGAAGATTACATCTATTTTTATGTAATGCTCGCGTCGTGCGTGCCGTAACAATATTTTTCCTTCTGGCTTGAAACAAATTCAAACGTCTTCGCTCCGGTACGAATAAAGCGCACAAAAGGGCCCGTCCCATTGTCTCTATATTCTTTTCTTTTCCCGCAGGCCGAAGACGACGGCAGAGAAGCAGGTCAGCGTTTTAACCGTTAAGGTCGCGGAGGGGGTTGCGCTGTACGTGTGTACAGCCGCGGATCGATTTGATACAGGCCATGGTCAGCTCTATACGTTGAGTTACCTGCTCTCTCCGTATAGCGTGTGTTATATACTTGAGTGTTTATCGGCGCTGCGAGCATTTGGTCTGGTCCCCCCCTTGGATATGTGATCGATCGTTATTTTTACCTTATTCTTTTTACCTACTGGCGTTGTTTTCTCGTAGCCTCGAATTTCTGCGATTGGAAGTGCTGTTATGTGCGGGAGAAAATTGCGCGACCAAAGTCGAGCTTCAATTTTTGAAAATATACCCATCCTGTATAAAAGCGACGTGTATAAATTGCAGACTATTTATGCATATTCTATTTAGGCTCTCATGAATAATTGAAGTTGCGAATGAATTCGAGCTTTTGATAAAACTACGATATATAGATGATCCATCGAAAATAAGTATGCGACCTCGATACTTATCGTTTTCCGTAAATTTGGATCAAGAGCGCCGTGTCCGAGCGTAAAAGATTCGTCGCGATTGCGAAATTGGGGCTAACGTTCGTCTTCAATATTTCAGCAGTGCCAGCGCACACAGCGAACTTTTAGATTGGCTCCGGCCAAACTTTTCTCGATCGAACGTACGGGGTCAGTGTTTATTGTGTAACGACTGTAATGAGATCGTGTATTGTACGACTACGAGACTTTGACGTGTACGTTTGAGAGAGTTGAGTGAAACTCATTTGTCCGGGGTAAAAGAAAATAAATAAAAAGGCATAGGAGAGATGAATCATCGACTCGATTTATAAATAAATCCCGTGTAGCTTTCGGTGTGTTGTGGAATATTAGAGAGAACTTTTAAAAGAGAGAGTTTTTTTGGATGTGTGTATGAATTAGATGGCCGATAAAAAGCACCTGTATTGTGAATATTGATTCGGGTATAACTTTCACGTATTAGCATCTTTATTTTCCTGCAGTCGCCGCAACGCTTCAATATCAGTTTTAAGATTAACAAAAGTACACTTAAAGAAAAATTTAAGTCAACAAACTTACGCAACCGACTTTGCATTTCGCGCAAAATCAATAAACGGCAATTTACAAGCCAACGACGCGCCGTTATTATATGCCGAAAACGGGAAAAGCGTGTAAAAACTGATTAATTTCCCTTTCGAATTAGAAAATCGATGCCTCGGGCACATCTTTTCACATCCGAACACACACCTATATACACTTCTCTATTCGGACGCGGTGAATTAAAGCATATATACTCCTTCGTAGGTGTCGCAATCCAGCTTCTCTTACGAAAGGTTCCCGTTCCGTTCGGTGGTGTACGCCGGCTTAGAAATCGTATTTTTAATATTCCACCGATATCGAGTGCTGGTACAGTGTATAGAGACGTTTTGTACACTCCGACGCAACGTAGCACTGCTTGGATTTGGTTTTACGGCTGAAATTTAACGATACGGTACTTGTGCAATAACGCGGCAATTTCGGACCTCTGCGAACTTGCACGTTTTGAGATCGGTATAATGTGCAGCCGTGGAAAACTTTTACCTTCTGTTTGTCGTGATTTTTGTGTGTTCGTTGAAATACCTGTACATACATCCATCTCGATTTACATATACAGCGCGTCGGCCTAATGTACCTTCAATATTTAAGTTCTATGCGAGAGCCACTACTACTACTACTGGATTTTTTCGTGTATACACACTTTCGAAGAAGCATCGGCTCATCGATTTTGTAATAGTTCCGGAACAGATAGACGTTTTCGAAAAACTACATCTTATCTTAAGGCCGTTAAATTCGCAATCCAAGTGCTTTTTTTCGCAAAGAGAGAATGACGATATACTCGATTCTAAAATTACTCCCATCGATCGCTCGGGTCAAAATTAATGAAATAACGTCTCAAGCAAAAATACCTCTCCGTTCAATCCGATTGAGCTGACCTGCTGAATCGCTAATAAATTTCACACGTCCTCAAATATCCAAGAGATCAGCGCTTCGCTCCGTCCCATCCAAGTTAAAAAATAGTATATTCTCGCAGTTATATTCTCTATATACATTTATAGATAGCTAGTTACGTGAGCGGAATAGAGACAAAAGGTCAAATCGATGCGAGGACCGGCGCGAGTTCGACGTCTGCTCTGCCGGGCTCGAAATTCCCCTGGTCTACTATATATATATATATATTTCGAGCCATACTCAACACACCTAGAGCAGAGTGAATGAGAGGGAGAGAGAGAGAGAGAGAGCTTGCGCGCGCGGAGTAGTAGGTGGTTTTATTGATCGGCCAAAGCCACGCCCTCCGCGACCCAAAAGCTACGCCCCCGCTTTCTGTCTCTCTCTCTCTCTCTCCCTTGGTCGGTATCTGGCCGATTTCAAAGGAGAGAAAAATATTCCTCCGCGAAGCTGCGCGCGTCTTCTTCCCCTGGTTCCTTCTGTATAACACTCTGTGCTGTGTACAAACGTCCTGGCGAATGGCGATTTTTACGAGATCGAAATATCGCGGGGGTGTATATGGAAGCGAAGCTCCCGATGAAGCTCGAGGCTTTTTATCGATGAATCTATATCCGCCGATATTAATACGACGATCCGCGATACGGAAATAAGATACTTATAAGGTATCCTATATTAGCGCGGCGAGGATCACTGTTTTATTTTTTTTTTTGCAGGTACATATGCCAAACTCGAATTGTACATTTCGAGGAAAAATCCGAAACATAATTCGCCATATTGCCCGGAGCAAAGTCGCAGCGTTCAACGACCGCTACACGACCGACGCGTGCGCGAATATCGACGGCTTTCTAATTTTTTTTTTTCTCACGTATATTCGATCCCTTTCTTTCGACGAGCGCGCGCGACACTTTTGCTTCCTTTGAAGAGCTTCGCCATTAATTTATACGGTTCGTGAGTATAAAATTTTTGCACGTCCGATTGTCGCGGATTTTCTCAATCTCGGATGAATATAATCGTTAAGAATCGACCTTTGTAAACGGCCTTTATTACACACCGTAGCACACTGCAGCTTATACCTATGTAAATAAGTACCGAACGCTGCGTTTAATTGGCTTTGCGACACGCGATCGACGCTCGGGAGGAAGAAGACACTCGACAATTTGCGCGGAATGCGCTTAATCGCCTCGTTGAACAATGTATAGACTCCTGCCTTACAACGACTATATTCGAGTATTTTGTTTTAACGCGAGATTTCAAACGGTATGATTTAAGCCGACCGAGTGAATATCTGCATTATAAACGAGCGGCAGTAAAACATTCGAGCTGCAGTGAGGCACTAAAACGAGTAGATAAATAATCCCGAATTGCAAAATGCATATACGTCTGTTATCGATTACCAAACGCGATGTATATCGCTAATGAATGCGTGAGAAAATCCGGACTTTACATAAATTTTCGCAAGATGATCAATTTCTCAACGGATTTGTTATACCGAGACTTTCCTTAAAAACGCTTTAATTAACTCCTAATGCAAAGCCATTAGTCGGTGTGTGTCACATCTCGTTAGAGGAGGACCGAATTGAAAGGCTTTTATTTTACTCGTCAAAAATCTCGACGATAATTGAATCGTCCATCACAATAATCAACGTGTCACTTTCTATAATCCGAGATCACAGCGTTCGGTAACCTAAACCGTCGCTTGTACGAAGCATCTGTATCCCATTAAGAGGTAGATATTGATTAATTATAAAAAAACTGAAACACTTCTGATACAGCCACGCACGTAACGTCGAAAGATGCAGAGACTAGCCTTACGTGATTTTCTCCTCGCTTTCCATACTGCGCGTATACACTTTTATCTGAATCATTGATCATTTTCACTTAAAACGTCCTCCGTGAGCGGCTAAATTTATGGGACCTTTGATTTACGGCTCGTGTCGTGCCGGTGTATACGATATGCCAAACAACGAGTCTGTGTGTCACGGGCGTTTAAACTGACGGTAGAGATCAAAGAATCCATTGTGTATAGCTAGTTTCGTATACGAATAGTTATATGATTAATTTTTGAAAAAGGGCGCGAAATTCAAATCTCAACAGCGACGAACGTAATTATACAAGGCCGAGAGAACATCGCTTTCAAAATCCATCCGCAGAGCGAGTCTCGTTTTTAATGATCCCCGATATATTTCCATCTCTCTCAGAAACCTGCCACGGTGAAGGCGAAGGGCATCTCTCTCTCTCTCTCTCTCTCTCCCGGAGAAAGATGCACCGCTCGCGCGGCTACTTTTATTTTCTATACACACACTCCCGGGCTTATACTCGTCTGTTTAGCTCCGGCACTTTCACTTCGGTGGCGGCGAGGAAAGATCGGCACACGATCGATCAGAGAAAGCCTATGGTAATTGGGCGCCGCGATTATGTGTCTGTGTGGCTGAGCGCAAGTGTCAGGAGAATCTCCGGAGACAATGACTATGTGCAGTCGTAGAAAAGGATTGTATTTTCTTTTCCGATGGTCACTCGGGCCTACGCGTCAGAGTTGAAGCTCTCGAGTGTATATATGCGCGCGTTTAAAGGCTTCGAGGCGTGGAAAACCGCCTGGGCTGTAATTCAAGTTCCTTGGCGTTTGTTTACACGAGTATGACTCTGGTTTATCGCTGACGTGCGTTGTTTCTCTTCTTTTTAATTGTGTTTATCCAGAGGCTCTTTTGATATAGTTATTATATTATAGTCATTACCGAGTCGAGAGACGCGATCGATGCTTCGTGTGCGACAAGCCCATAAGGCAATTTTTTTCTCTCTCCATTATTCAGTTATACACACGAGTTTTACCGTATCGTAAAGAACTTTCTATTATTTATTGCAAAGAAACACACTTTGCACGCTACGGTGGATATATACAATTTACGAAGCGGCTTAAAACATTAATGCAAGAAGTTTAAAAGGTTTGTTGATGAAGTTGCACTATTTGCTATACGTAACTTCTTAAAAGCACGTTGTTATCTAAAATTTTCATTGTTACATTACATACACAGTTCGCGGAAATGAAACGGTAAAAAAAAAAAAAAAAAAAAAAAAAAATCGCACTGGTTCTGCAGTCGAAGTAGTATCTAAATATCGTCCCGCGATGATGTCGATCTAGCTGCAGATACTCGCGTGAATGTGGCAGATGTCTGCAGCACATGCAATTACAGTTACGACACCTCGTTTACCCGTCGTGTATAGCTGCTCATACGCCGAGAGGGGAGTCTCTCTCTCTCTCTCTCTCTCTCTCTCTCTCTCTGCTGCAATAATTAATTATCGATCCGCCATCGATTCTCCCCGACGTCCCAGTGTATTCCTCGAAGGGACGTCGAGAACTAAACGTTAAATCTAATTCAAATTCTACTTGACAAATCTTCGTTCTAAGAATCCTAACAAAGGAACTAATAAAATAGCTCAATTTTTCGACTTTCCCATTTGTCGCGTCGAGATTGAAAAACCGATGCACAATCAAGATTTCAATTTCGCCAAGGCAATTCTAAGCGATCTGCTTTACCTTCGAGCGAAGCGCTTCAGTGTAGTGTACACTCGATTCGCAGAAATGCAGAGAATAACAATCGCGACCCGCATAAACGCAGTAGCTCTCGGCTCTATATAGTGAGGCAATCCTTGACGCCACTTTCGATTCTTTGTTTCCGCGAGCTACTACAGCGCAGAAATACCGATGATCGCTCTTTCTCTTCCCGGTTTTGATTAGTCGATAAATCAATGGATTACACGAGGGTGTGGTACCGCGGCGAGAGCTTCTTCGCGAGGAAACAATTAGAGAACGAGGAAGAGTCTATACATAGTTGACGAATAAACGAAACGGCTCTTCAAGTGAAAATGCTTAATTTGCATAATTTTCTCTCTCTCTCTCTCTCTCTCTCTCTCTCGTCGAGTGCAGCTCATTGTGTCGCCAGCGGAGTAACACTTTCGGTGCGAATTTCCTTACGCAATACATCGACGTGATTTTCCTCTTGAGAAGAAAATTCGAATTTCGCGCCGGACTGGATTGAATAAATCCGCGAATTCAATACACGCGTGAGAGGGACTGTTATACGATTAGTCAAGCGGCGATTTCGTCCCACATTTTATACGGCTCGCGAGAGCGGATCTCTCCGTGACTTTTGTTCGTAAAATACTGGAGCGAGAAAAAGTGCGCGTATAATAGCCAAAATTTATTATACGAACGTACGCGGCTCTTTTATGCCGTAACACGTGTCCTAAAGAGGAGTCCCAAGGAGGCTTCTTCTTCTCGCAGCCGTATCCGAATTAATTAGCACACCTCCGGAGTAATTAGCGTCTCTTACGAAATGTCATCGCGCGGGGACCACCTGTGTGCTCTTCCGGGGTTTCTTTCACTATTGGAATACAAAGAAAAGGATCATTACCTGGTGAGTATACACTGGACAAGCTTCCGTCCTTGGATAGTCCAGACTCGAGAGCGAAACGCGGAGGATGAAATATCGCGATTTACGACGGCGGACGAGCCCATAGCGAGAATATTTGAATAAAGAGAGAGGATAAAGTGCATTGTGGCTCCTTTTTATTGCGGAGAAACTATGCGGGGTTATTAGTCGTTAAAGGAAAAAAAAAGGAGTTGAACGCGAGTGCATAATGAAATATGCAACGGATGAAGTTGTGGCAGTTTTGTTTCTGTACGAAAGAGAGAGAGAGAGAGAGAGAGAGAGAGAGAGAGAGAGAGAGAGATGTAATCAACGCGAATAGGATTTATCTTGCAGTAGCTTTTAAGAGCTTTATCCGAATGATTACAGCGTGAAATTTCAAATTTTCAAACTTTACTGCTTTCCTTTTGCTCGTGGCGTAACTACGCTGCTGTGGTATTAGTATATATTTCACTGGTATATCCGAATTTTTTAATTTCTCACTTGCAAAATACTTACTCGATCTGCGCATAAACGAGAGAAAAGTTTAGCTCGTTTTCAAGATCATTATCAAGCTGCATATATAATGCAGAAGCTATTTCGTAAAATTTTGAATTGCAAGTTCCCATAGCCCTGTACAGTTAGCTATACCGATGATTCAAAGTTTCACGCACCCGACCGTTTGCAAAATGATCTCAGCTTTGATATTATAATTAGCGATTCACCGCGATCATACTTAGAATTAATGCTGTATCAGTTTCGAAACTCGAGTACACACAAGAGGGTAAAAGTGAAGGAAGAATCAGAGTCGGTTCTTATATTTTTTTTTTCCAGATAGAAGCGCGTGTAATGGACATCGAACATCCATTGAAGCCACACTCGCACACAAGTCCGTCTGCTGGAGGGATTGCTTAAACGAGAGCCTTGGCGCTGCTGCAGCATCTTTCTTGCTAAATCGACAATTTATTATTGGCCTGTGTGAGGCAAGCGGGACGAAGAAGCTGAGCCGCAATATCGGAGCCGACAGACAGAGGATTGTGCGGATCTCGCTCATCGTGCAGCGCAGCGCACACGTGACCGAATGCGTGCGAACCGATGCACTATATATATATATATATATATATATATATATATATATATATATATATATATATATATCTCGTATAGTAGGCTGATGATGCTCGGTTTCAGAATGTAAGTTTTATGGATTATTTTTGAAATAATTAAATGGGCGGTCCAAGCAGAATCAAGCTGACATGTATACACTGGGTTTGCAGATTCCGATAGGGGCCATCTGTCTTCGGAAGTTAGAACGTCCAAAGCCGTTTCGATTTTAATGGGATGTCTTGTAGAGGATTTTTACGTGAAAACATTCGTTATTGGATGGAAATTCAATAATGCATAATCAAAAAAAAAAAAAACATTTTTGTTCAACTCGAAAAAATTGTATAAAAGTTTCTCAACCTTCAATTCGCCTTACATAAATAAAATATTCATTCCCCCCCCCCCCAAAAAAAAGTGAAAATTCCAGTGCAGTATATCGATGACAGCACACTACACCAATATATCGACGTCCCACTAGCCCGCAGATGTTTGCTCTTCTCCATCAGGCTCATCATCATCGTCATCATCACCGCCGCCGCCGTTTACGTAACTCCGCGGACGAAAGGATTTCGATTAACGCAAGATCGTAAACATACCGCCGGCGCGTGTGGATATCACCGAGCTCGTATCCCATCCGGCCTCAGCGTCTGCATCAGAAGAAATCCTCTCTGAACCCATTTACGGTTCTCGCGCAAGTGCAAAGTCATTTTTCGACCCGCCGACACGTTCCCCCCTCGTAAATCGCAAGGGCATACAGCGCTCCTTCGTCTTTTTTCTTAAATTTTTTTTTTTTTTTTTTTTTCGCGTATATATTTGCACACCTTCTCCGCGCCGCCTCGAGCTACGCGTTCCATTCGCATCTCATTTTCGCGCACGTGTATGTATACGTCCTCGGCCTAGAAAAGGACGAGCATCGCTAATATACAGAGGGATGACGAGCCCCTCGTTACATGTATATTTTGACACGCTTCGGCCGCAAGTGCCAAGATTCGCTCTAATTGTATAAGCGGCGCGCGCGGCTCGACGGGATGATTTAATCGAATTTTCATGCTAATGAGATTTCGTAAGCGCGCTCTGTTATTGTCAAGCTCGCCGCGAGCTCGCCGGAGAGCGTAATAAGCGCGCGCGTGCAAAGATAATATAATTCGAGAAGACGATCCGCCGAGATCACTTTTTTTTTCTTTTTTCATTCCAAGAGACACACACACACACAGAGAGAGACGAGGTTGATGTTGCGTGCGAGTTATGTGGAAATAAAATCATATTTCATGCACTTGTCGCTTGACCGTGCGCGCCGCCGCAGACTCTGCGCAAATATGGCAGACATTACGATCGCGGCCGTGCCTCTATGAGTAATTTCTTTTTTCTCCTTTTCTCATCTTTTTTTTTTTACAACGAAATTACCGCGACATAACATTAACGTTTATACATACGTTATTGTCCCCGATCGTACAGAGTATAGGCTCGTGACTTCCAAAAGCGTTCATGGTGGGGAGGATAATCGAGTTCGATCGCGATCAACTTATACGCACAAGCTTGAATAGAACTTGTCTATGGAACATTCATCTCGACAGTGGGACTTTTCCAATTACACGCATTTTGCAAAACCTTATAAGTACGCCCACGCGTTTCTGCACTAGAGCTTTGACCTTAAACGCTAAGCTAGCATATACGTCATCCGCTCGAGTCTAACTCTGGATTTTTCCGTCGCTAACTCCATTTCGTGTCGCACCTTCTTCTTCCATTGCAATGAACTAAGGTGCCCCCAGGCTATTCATATGCACTGGCGTAACTACGCTAAATCTATTTTTAAACTCCTATACTTTTTTTTTTTTAACTGCTAATAATCACCTGCAATTTATTTGTTGGTGCGTGTTTGAATTATCAAAAGTGTGTCTTTAATTTTCAAGTAGATAAAGACCGATCCGCGTATGCAAAGTCAAAACGCCGGCATAACAGCGGAAACATATCGGAGTAAACAGATATAAACTGCAGCTCCTGCAGGCATAAGAGCGGAAACGCGTACAGCTCTATACGAGGAGGAAACGTGTCCATAAGCGTATATCTCCCATCTACGAGTATATACACGTTTTTCCTTTTTTCCTCTTCTCCGTAACGTATGCGTACAGCACAACACAGCAGACGTATATACACACACACACACACACACGGTATATCTACAGACGGATAGTCGAAAGAAAAAGAGACGCGCATCTTTTTCGCTCCTCTCCAGCTCGAGAGCGCTGCATGAGTGTACAGCGCGATGTTTCCCCACTCGCGTCTGTTATGGTCCCTACCTATACACAGCGCTGCTCTTGTACTTTCTCCGAAAGAGCAGCTACGGCTATAAAAGCGAGATTCGCCGTGTTTAAAGCGTGTTAGAAACGGAATCGCAGCTAAGCGACGACGAGCTCTCACATCGGCTCCGTTGCTGTTCGCGAGTGTGTGCTCTTCTTTTTTTTTTTTTTGTCGTTCGTCTCGCGATTGAATCTTTTTCGTTACGAGTGTGATACTTGCGACCAGCGACATGAGAAGCTTCAAGACTTGTTGGCTGCCGATGGCGCTGCTACTCGCCACTGCGCTGCCGACTTTCCGCGCTGAGGGTGATTATCGACAAGTTTATTAATTAATCATTGGGCTTTTCATCCTAGGGGAAAAATTTACCAGTTTTATTGAATAATTTTGACACTTTGGTGTCATAATTTTTCAATGAATAGTTCGAAATTTTAAATAAAACATTATAACGAAGGATATTAAATTACAAATTGTAACATAAGTGTTTTTTCACTCATTATATACACGTCAATTAAATTTTATAATAATTTACTCGCGCTTTCTGTAAACATGAATTGGCGCCGATTAGCTCTTATCTATATACCATTAAAACTAATTAAAAGCGTAACCATCTAAATAGACAAATAATTTCTTCACTTTATTACCTCAGACTCGCAACTATCCTTACCACGCCGATAATCGCCTATACGTGCAAAAATTCAAAGGAGTGAAAAAAGAAAAATAATTCGCGTCAGGGTTGTTAAATATAATTAATATCGCCCTGTTCGCTAATCACTGCCTTTCCATCTCGTTGCGTATGTGCGTATACGCGAGTTTTGTCGCGTCGCGCGCCGCGAGCACGCGTCGAGTATATACAGTGAAAGTGTGGGAGATTCACTCTCAACAAGAGCGTAATTAACGTCGCAACGTGCGCCGGGCTCAATTATAGGAAATATAAGATTTGAATTTTCCCTCCGAACGAAAGACCGCTTGTTTTAATTCGATTTCCCAATATCATCGCCGGGATGTTGCAAAATTTGCGCACTTTTGTCAAATTTTTCTCGACGAGGAAAAAATAGTGCCACAACTCGAGAGTCTATTTCAATTAGTCTTTCCTTGCGGTGTACAATTTTCCTTCCTCACCGCAAACGTCGTAATACATCGTCAATCGATTATCTCCTAACGCGAGATGAAATTGCAGAATTACGGAAACAAAGTACCCGGACTTCCTCTTTTTTTTTGCATGTACGAAATATTACTCGGCGCAGGTCGTTGCAATGCGCGAGCGCGTTGATGATAACAACTGCGGTCATTAATGGCAGGAAAAGCATCGGGAGTAGAAAGTTCAAGTGCTTAACATAATTATTCGGAATATAATTTTTCTTCCAATTTTGTCCGGCTTCGCAACCGCTTCTCAATTAACTAATGCTGTTTTCGCAATTTTTATTTTCATAAATAAAAAGCGTGTGAATTTGCTAACGACAAAAGTCAAGCGATGAATTCGATGCTTGATTAGCTTGTGTGATTAATATAAAGTCATCAGCGTAAGGATGCGATGTACAGCGTGAGATGCAAAAGTGCAAGTGATTGATTATTATCTCTACTTAAATACCGCACGCGTGAAAGTTAACCATGCATTACCAGCTATGCGCAGGAATTGCAGTAGTGAGATTTTAGTTTAAAATGACCCGTATAATTTCGCTTTCGTAAATGCTCACTTTTTGTGAAAAATTTGGATGTTCATAAAATATTTAAAAACAAATGCGACGAGGTACTACTTGAACGTTTTTCTGTTTCCAGCCCCGATCTCCGGAAACTACCTCCCACCGTCCACGAGCTACGGCACACCAAATCTTGGTGGAGGTGGTGGCGGCGGTGGCGGCTTCGGTGGTGGCGCCCCCTCGTCCAGCTACGGAGCACCTTCTTCGGGAGGTGGATTCGGCGGTAGCTTCGGTGGCGGTGCTCCATCGTCCTCGTACGGTGCTCCCTCGACCGGAGGATCCTTCGGAGGTGGCGCCCCCTCGTCCTCCTACGGAGCTCCCTCTTCCGGTGGAAGCTTTGGTGGATCTTTCGGTGGTGGTGCTCCTTCCTCATCGTACGGAGCTCCATCCTTCGGTGGAAACGCACCTTCGTCATCCTACGGTGCCCCATCAGCTGGTGGATCCTTCGGAGGTGGCGCCCCCTCTAACTCCTACGGACCTCCTTCGTCCAGCTACGGTGCTCCCTCTGCTGGTGGATCTTTCGGAGGTAGCAGCGGTAAGTTGTCGATGATTTTTGACCGATTTTCGCATCGATCTCTTTCAATGGATGATGCTAAACACTCCGAACAATCTGTAGGTGGCAGCTTCGGCGGAGGCTTCGGAGGTGGTGCACCTTCCTCCTCGTACGGTGCCCCAGCACCCAGCCGTCCTTCTTCCAACTACGGTGCCCCAAGCCGTCCATCCTCGAACTATGGAGCTCCATCGTCCGGTGGATCTGGATTCGGAGGTGGTAGCGGATTCGGAGGTGGCAGGCCATCCTCCAGCTACGGTGCTCCTTCCAGCGGCAGCTTCGGTGGTGGATTCGGAGGTGGTGCCCCATCCTC